>VNJS01014621.1:0-64237 GCA_008042575.1 Drosophila watanabei
GGAAACGATACGCGGGCGGGGGTGGCAGGGCCGAATGGTGTGCGGTGTGCGAATGAGGTGGTATGCGAAACTACTAATTGACACTGCTGCTGCGGCTGCTATTGCTTCTCCGCCGCTGCTACTGCTGTTGCTGCTGCTGCACGACTAAGATAGACGACACGCTCCCCGAGTCGCTTGAGTTCGGAGCGAAGAGGTGTTTCTGCGGTTGATCTGCCAGCGACCGCCGTCGCTGTTCTGCTGCTGCTACGGGTGATTTCTGGATATATACAAGTCGGTTGTAGGCGGGTTCTGTACGGAACGGAATTTAAATGTGTCATGTGTTTGGCAACTCACGCAAATGTACAAAGATTGCAGGAATCATTCAATTTCTTTCCCAATAAACAAGCCTCGTGCACAGGGTGACCGTGGCTGGCCTCGGAAAAACATTCCAAAAGGATTACAAATATACCAGAAATACTGTAAAGTTTACCAGGGATGTGACCAGTGCCAAAAAAGGAAAGTTTATTTTTAAGCACGGTATTTTTTCAGTTTTCACTAGTGAAATATACCCATTGAGACTTTCCGGGTGAATTTTTTAATAAAAATATTGGGAAATCAATAAATGTTTTATATAATAAAAAAACAGCTGGTAGTCGAGCAAAATAGCAGAATTAAGCTTAGTATGGAGCCAGTAAAACAGTTTCGAAGCGGAAAAAAAGTATTCTTTTAAAGTGTGACGCTCATTCCGCAAGCTCTTAGGCATTTTTGGAGAGCAATAGATGTGGTCTTAATTTGCCGGCAAGCGCCTCAATTGGAAAAATAAGGCATATGACTTTTATGCTTTATTTTGAAATAATATGTAATCCCTAAGTAATTGGTTTGCATTCTCTCAGCACAGCTCTCAGACGATTTAATATGACAGAAATATGGAAAACAAGTTCAACGTATTTGGATGTTTGGATATGGGCTCTCATAGGCAAGGGTGGATCGGTGTCTAGTTCAGTAAATAACCTATGTACTCCTTCGGCGAGCCCATTGGGTCATCCCCGGATAAAGCTGGTAACCAAAATCTAATGGCATCCAACATGGTCCTCAAACCTGTGCCTGGTGCATGAAATAATATTCAAGATCGACATAACTATGATCACACGGCCCGGCCTCTTCATAAAATTAAGAGGCCGGGCCGTGTGATCATAGTTATGTCGATCTTGAATATTATTTCCTTTCTGGTCTTTTTAACGGAAAAAATAATGATTGTCCATTTCCCAAAATTTTGTTTGCCTTTATCAAATTAATTATAAGAACTACGATTGGTTTTCTGAACTCCAGAACTAGCCTTTTCGCACAATTTTGTTGATGGCGGGATCCATACTTTAAAACATGTGAAGGGCCTGAAGGGCAGAGCGAGAGGCAAATATTCGAGAACAGCCAGTTTTATAAAAATTTTGTATTCTTTGTCGCTCCCCGCCTTGGAAATACTGCGTCGCAAAATCTCCTAACGCCAAGCAACTTTCAAGTATTTCGTTTTCTTGCCTCCATACCGGTTTTTAAAACGGCGCCCACGAACAAACGTTCTAATTTTAATTCTAATTCTATTGCCTTTCGCTCTCTCTTACTTCTTAGAAACGCTTTCTTACTGTCTCCATATCGGTATATATATATTATATGCGGTATTTTTGCAGTTTTCGATAGTGAAATTTACACATTACAGAATTACAAAACACAACCCTAGGCGATAGTTGCGATAGTCTTTGTTTATAAAAAATACCGACATCTTTTCTCGCATCTCTATAAGAAAATTGGACGCGTGCTCTCCGGGAAATCTCTCAGAAAATCGTGTGAAATAGACGATCTGGATAACGAGCAGGGGCTATAGAAAATCGCAGGAACTTAAGAAAAGGTAATTACGTCGTGGCGGCATTAACTGGAGCTGGTTACATGCGTACATATTGTGCAAAAGCGTTGCAATAACCTCTGGCGAGGGTGGACAAAATCCAAAATGGCGAACGCGGTGCGAAAATTTGTGTGTTAGAAGTTGAAGGCGTCGCAGCTATTAACTCACCGGCTTAATAAAGCATTCGCCAAGCAACTTGCTCAGTTTTTATTTGTAATACCAAAACTACTTGTTAAAAGTAGATATTTCGCTTAAATATCTGATACATCCGGCTTATACATGTTCCTCATCTCCTCTACAGAAAATGGCGAACGCTGACGTGCAGTACAACTACGGCCAGCAGGACAATGGCGACAACTACAACGAGGATAGCAACCAGCAGCAGGAAGATGATGACCAATATGACGGCGACTGCGCCAACGTGAAGATCGAGAACGTTGGCGAGAGCCCCAAGTTCGTTCGGCTACGCGGCCTGCCATGGTCCGCCACGCACAAGGAGATCCTCGACTTTCTGGAGAACGTAAACGTGACAAACGGCTCGCAGGGCATCCATCTGGTTACCAGCCGAGTGGACGGGAAGAATACCGGCGAGGCTTATGTGGAGGTGGCCAGCCAGGAGGACGTAGAGGAGGCGCGCAAGCTGAACAAGGCCAGCATGGGACACCGCTACATTGAGGGTTTGTTAATAGGGTTGAATGTACCTTTGTGTGCCTTAAATAACTATTAGAATTGCAGTTTTTTCCTTTTTGAAACTATCAACAAACTTTTGATCAAGATAAAAACAGATTGCTTTTATACATATAATTCGTTGTTTAGCATGAATTTGCTTTTTAATTGTCACCATTAAGACGAATCGGAAAGATTATTCAAAATAATATCTTTATTCACTTCCGTTTTTTATAATTGCAGCCTTTTAAAACAGTTACGGAATTACTCTAAAAAAAATGAATAATCTGATTAAGAAAAATACACCGTTTTTTAAAATCCGGTTTGGTTTTGCATTTAACTTTTCTTGATCATTAATTCCTGAAAGTATTGCGGTTTGTTAGAGAATCGCCCCGGTCATTGAGGGTTACAACCGCAGTGTTATCTTGAAACTTAATCAATTAAAAATGTTTATAATATGTGCAATATCAAGGGCTTGTAGGTGACATTCACAAGCGAAAAACAAAACACTGATGAAAAGGCGACAAAGCTTAATAACAAGTCAGGTTATTATTTTAAAGTCCTTTTAAAACCGAAAGCTGTTCCGGTTATACATAGATACTTTATACGCTTTCTCATAGCTATATTTCTCTTTAATCAGTTTTCACCGCCACACCCAAGGAGGCTAAGGAAGCCATGCGAAAGATCAGCGGCCACGGCAATGCCTTTGTGGTGAAGCTCCGCGGTCTGCCGTATGCCGTCACCGAGCAACAGATCGAGGAGTTCTTCTCGGGTGAGTATCCCCCACTCTGTCCGACTTTCCGTAATCTAGGTACCCTCAAGGAACAAACACAGTGGTTGACCGCATGTACTTATTATTGCACTTCGTTGAGATTTGGTCTGCGGTCCCTTTTTCAACTTTACACTTTTCATATTAACTACACACTTGCATAAAATCTACATTCGATGTGGGCCCCTGCCTCTGTGGATGTTGTGGGGTTGGCGGTCCATGCAGCTCCCCCATAAAGTCACGTCCGTTTGGTCCGGTAAATCTTTACTTATTTTTTGTTTGTTGACATATCCCAATAAATTCTTGGGTAAAACTCCGATCATTATTCAAACACCTACGAGAGCTTCAGGTACTGGGTTCTGTAGTGTACATTGTGGTCGGGACTTCTCGATTGCAACACCTCCCTCTTTGTCTACGCGGCTGCATTGCTTAATTTTTTATTTTAAAAGGAAACTTGCTCTATCCGAGAACCTGCCAAAGTTCTGCGATGCGAGAACCAAACTGTAACCTCATTTATCAACCTCTGTATTTCTGTTTCTCTCTATCTAAGCTTAATATTCCTGCATAATGTATATATATAAAATCTATATATTTGTATAAATCTTTGTTGGTTATCGTCATGGGCAGGGTTGGAAATCAAAACGGATCGGGAGGGCATACTTTTTGTTATGGACAGAAGGGGTCGTGCAACTGGGGAAGCTTTTGTTCAGTTCGAAAGCCAGGATGACACTGAACAAGCCTTGGGCCGAAATCGGGAAAAAATTGGGCACAGGTGGGTTTCTTATTCATCATATCTCTACTACAACAAAAACCGAAAAAATATTTAAAAGTGGTAATCAATTGTGAACTTGTTGAAATACACAAGGGCAAATAGAACACCAATTATTATTCATAGAATATACTCATAAAATATTACAAAAATAAACTACCTTTATATCATAAATAATTTATATTTCAGTCACCGACAATCAATCAATTAGCAAGAAATCTCCCATAGCTAAGGGTCTGGTGGGGCTCTTAATACTTGTACTTGAAAAAGCGCCAACACGAGCTTAATCTAACCATATTTAATATGAACCCAAAGTTTTTATAACCGATAATTTTGTGACGCGCTTATTCCGATTTTTAAATTGCTTTTGCATTTATGGTTTGATTCTACGAACTTTACACTTAACGATCAAAAGATATTGCCACCGACCCTAGCATCTGCCTAGCAAATACAACTTCTAATATTCTCATCCCTTCTGGTTTAATTTGTATAGGTATATTGAGATATTCCGCAGCTCAGTGGCTGAGATGAAGCGTGCAACGGGCGGCGGCGGCGGTGGTGGCAACGGTGGACGCCCTGGCCCATATGATATCCGTGATCGTGGCGCCAATCGAGGTGGCAACGATTTTGGCGGCGGACGCAATGGTAAAGCTTTGATTTATTTAATATTACAGTGTATTGCATATCGCTTACTGTGAGAAAAAAGTATTTTGAAATCTCTTAAAATTATGCTATCGGTTGTCTCTTAATTTTAATTACTGAATGGCAGCAAATTTAGTTAAATCTATACTGTTTTGATATTGGTCCTGAAAGTCGATATAAAAATATATAATATTGATAATTAAATACCATTAGAATCCAGAAAAGACTAATCGCAAGAAAGGACTTAAATATATTATTCGGACACTGATATGTTTTAGATATTTTCGATATGAGATGAATGCGATACTAAATTATAGTTTTAGTTTTTATATTTTACTTTAAATGAAGTATCAATTGAATCTTTTCTGGTTTCTCCACCCAACCATCTAGATTGGGGCAACAATGGCAACTTTGGTGTTGGCGCCAACAACATGCTCGGCTTCAACAATCTGCCCAGCCTGATGAACTCCGGCAACTTTGGCAACAACCCGGGAAATAGCGGGAATTTCGGAAACAACTCTGGACCCAGCAATTTCGGCAACTTCGGCGGCGGCAACGGTGGTGGCGGCGGAGGCGGGAACACTGGCAACTTTGGTGGCAACAACGGAGGCGGTGGCAACGGAGGCAACTTTGGAAACTTCGGCAACAACGGAGGCGGCAACTTTGGCGGCAACAACAACGGTGGCGGAGGCTTCAACAGTGGCAGCAACTTCGGTTCTCCCGGAGGTGGCAACAACTTCGGCAACAATGGAGGATCAAACTTCGGTGGCAATAACGGGGGAGGCTTCAATAATGGCGGCAACAACTTCGGCTCGTCAGGTGGTGGCGGCGGCGGCAACTTCGGCCCAATTGGAGGCGGACGCAACAACAGCGGCAACTTTGGAAACTCTGGCTTTGGCAACTTTGGAGGAAACAACAATAATGGCAACGGCAACTCGAACTTCGGAGGTGGCAACAACGGCGGAGGTGGTGGCTTCAACAATGGCTCCAACTTTGGCGGCGGAAACACTTCTGGAGGTGGCGGTAACTTTGGGCCCATTGGTGGAGGCCGTGGAAACGATGTCGAGCACTATACCATCCATATGCGAGGACTGCCGTACACCTCGTTTGAAAATGATGTCTTCAAGGTAAATTCCCTTTTTTTTTCTTTTTTTTTTCGTAATTTTCTCTTTTGTTTTCCTAAATCTATTAATTGTCTTCTTTTTGCAGTTCTTCGAGCCCATCCGGCCAGCCAACGTGCGTATCAACTACAACAAAAAGGGTCTTCACAGCGGCACTGCTGATGCCTACTTCGACACCTATGAGGACTCTCAGGTGGCCATGAAGCGCCATCGCGAGCAGATGGGCTCCCGCTATATTGAGCTCTTCTACGATGGCAAGACCCGAGGAGGAGTTAATGTAAACAACGGCGGCGGTAACGGAGGCAATGGAGGCGGTGGAATGGGCAACAATGGCGGGGGAAACGGTGGCGGCAACTTCTCGCGACGTATCTGAAGCTCTTCCTCTCTCCCGATTACATTGAAATTAATGTAGATCCAAGTATTTAATAAAATTATGAACAAGCCGCAACTATAAAACGCTAAGGCACCCTTACAACCACTTATAGCACTAAACCACTTATCAACTGATTTTTGGACAGACAAGATTGGTCAGAAATGGAAATCACTGATGATTGTAAGCCAATAATATACTTCAAAAACGAGAACGAAACTCGGTTCTAATTAAGTGTGTATTTCTTCTCCAGAAATTTCAATCCTTATATCTAAGTTTCAATTGTACTTTTAAGTTTTTCTAAAAATAAACCCTTGTTTTTACACAAAATTAAGCCGAGGAGTACCAAGTACTGCTCTGTGTCATGTGATGTGGAAAGGGAAGCTGTGCAGTCTTCTCCCTGGTTTTGGATAGGCTGTGGGTACACAGCTGCTTTACTACCTTATACATAGTACACGACGATCGACAAACAATTTGAATACAAAGGTAAGTTATGTGATAAATAAGACATCTAACACACCAATAAAGCTAATCGTGGGGGGAAATAAATACGAAATGGTGTGCATTACAATGCACACTTTTTAAACAATTAAAAAAATATATATATTAAATTAAAAAAAGGAATATAAATCCAGCGCTTTATTTTATAGTTAAACCGATTAACATATATGTTCAATTTTAGTATTCAGAGAAAGCTTTTTTATTACCAATAAAAAAAATCGAAAAACCAAAATTTGCATAAGTTGAAGTTTCTAATTTATTTGCAAAAAAGAAAAAAATCGTACTAGAATTTATACAATAAATACAAATAAAAACTTGTTGATATATGTGTTTGATCCTTTCTATGACATCTTTGTTCTTACATGTCTGATATAGTCATCCGATTTCGATAGCTTCCAAACTTTTAAAGCGTCTTTAAAAAGTATTATATTTACAAATCAATGTTTTATTTAATATTCTTCAAAGTTGACAAAATAATTTAGCATATAATGGAATATTTAAAGAATAATTATTTTAAAAGTTTTCAAATTGACGAAAGTCTTTTTTTACGGTTTTAAGCAAATATAATGTTATAAGGTAGTAGTACTTTTTCAATGTAATAATTTAAAACAATTACATTCCTTTACTATTGCGGTCGCTGGTGTAAAAGATATAAGATTGTTTGAATTTATATCGTAATATTTGCCCACTTTATCTAAGTTGCCTAAATAAATTATATCAAATAAATAACATGTAATTGCTAAATCCCTAGCTCATAATGTAAAGAGGCTTGTTGTATTAACTGTGCAAACTTAACTGATGTCAAGGAATATAAACACACTAAAAATTTAGGGATTTCAAAGATAATTTTAAAAAGGCATTTTCCATGAGGGATTCCTTGAGATTATAGTTCTAGTTCAAAGTGAATATCGCTTAAATACTATAGGGCTTTACGGCCTTTTTCGTCTCCGGTTCTCCAAGTTAATGATATCTCATTAGCGTTTATGCCATTTGCGAACCAAAGAGAAGAGACAAAAGTCCACCTGGTCTCACATATCACTTTCTTTAAGGCACCATTGACAGGCCAGTATCTCAGCCGCGATAGATAGATAGATAGATAGATAGATAGCGACCTGTCAATAAAGGCTCGTGTGTCTATTTTGATCCAATGATCATTTCTCATAATTGTACCAATAAAATGTATGCTGAAAATAGATAACGCATTACGTAGTATCAAGAAACTTGCCTAGCGTCGGGTTATGCGATCTCGTAAAATAAAGGAAAACGTATTTAAATATACTTATACTCTCGGAGGGGGTTTTGGCAGACGCCTGACAGTCGACGGCCGACGGCCGACGGCGGCTTCAAAGTTACTTCAAAAGTTACTTTTTGACAGGCGACGCGGTGACACAGCTTTTCTTTTTGCGTTAAATATTTACTTAATTATGGCTTCAGCTTTTTGCTTCTCCGTTAAGATACAGAAATGATATCGTGTTAATCACTTGTATCTATTTGATAGACCTTGTTTGGAGCGCGTGTCGGTCTCTAAGAAAAAGTTGCAAACCAGCACAAAGTATTCCCTTATTTTTTCTTAGAAAACCGTTCATTTTTTTTTCAAGTAAAAATTAAAACATTTTTCAACAACCCCATTACTTTGAACTCTATAAACCCTAAAAAATGATCGCAAATAATATACTTCTGACTTGTGGCATTATATAATATCGCAGCTATTCGTAAAATTGCTGCCTTACCCGGTACTGTGTGTTTTCGTACATTCCCGTCATATTTTCCACCCTCGTATATCGTCGCTATACACATACCAGGTGCTAATGAATCAAACATGTTCGCTGATTTGTTTATTGAGAGGCTGATTTTAAATTTAAGCAACAAGCGTTCAGATGCCGGCTTAATAGAAGCAACAAATTAAGAATTTTCGGATTGTAGGAAAAACCACCGGCAAAAACGCGTTAGTCCAGTTTAGTTTCTTGTAAATATTAACAAATCCCCGGCATTGATTTTGAATAATACATATGAGTATATACCACTGTGTATTGGTTGTAATTTTAGGTATTACAGATTACCCTCTGAATATGATATCAATGATAGAAAAATATATTCCGAAATATTATAAAAAAGAAAGTTCAATCAATATATGTACATATAACGCGGGCTTCTTAAATTTTCCCAATGCAGATGATCATGATGATGATATATGATTCACCATGAAGATAAACAAAAGATTTCTTCGAAATATACAAGACTAGAAACCGAATCACTTGCAATCTAAGATAATACAGGGCTCAGGAAGAGTGTAAAGGGTGTGGTATACCAAGATCCCAAGATAATAAAGACAATGGTTTTGGGAACTGAAAAGAAACAGAGAAGTAAAGTTTGTAAATGGGTAAACAGGTATTTGATCTTAAATTGCAGTAATCAAGAACCTTTAAGCACAAATATACAACGTATGTGATAGTTTATTAAAATATATCGTAATAAAGGACAATATTTAGCTTATTATATTAAGGGATAATATATTTTTATAAATTAGGATTAGTTGTATGGATAAAAGACATTAAAGCAGTTTAATGGCTGTTTATTTGGTTTGCAGACCGATTCCAAGGAGTGCCCGTGAAGAATTTTTATAACGCCCTCCAAATCCCATTCATAAACTCGCCCAAATGTCAAATCCAGGGGCTCTCACACTCGAACACACACAGATTTTTATTTGGGCCCATAAAGAGACCAATGGAGATAAGCGCTACGAATTGAGAATTGTTACGAGCTCCCGTTCGCCATTCTCTTCCAGAAGGTGCATTTTCCAACAAATAAAAGTGCTTTAAGTGAGGAATTCCTTGCCAAGGAGGGATGCCTTTGGTAGTGGCTCAAAGACCCCCAAATTCAGCCAGCTGATCGATACGAATAGAGAGCGAGCGAATATGGAAAATACTGTAACGTTGTGGACGTCATTAATCTTGGCCGAGACCGCCAGCACGACCGCGACTGCGGGTGATAAGCAGCAGTGGCTCCACTCCAGCACAACACCTATTTGGCGAGAACGAGCAGCAGCAGCAGCAGCGGCAGCAGACGACGACAGCGGCTACGGCGACGACGCCAGTCAATGCCAGAGCGCGAAGCAGTCGCGTTGACATCGGTAGCTGCTCTCCAATAATTCTCCAATAATATTCCGACGCTATCGCCCATGCTAATTGCCGCGCTGTGATACAGACTCTGTCGAGATCCGATCAATCCATCGGATCCAACGGCACTACGAATCGACCCTAAGTTCTACTAGTGCCCGTGCCAGTGCCAGTGCCAGTGCAGTCAATCCCATCCACTTCCCACTTGGTATGTGGAACCTGTGCCTGCGATCGCCGTAACAGCAGCACCAGCAACTGAAGCGACCAAAACACGCGCTACAGGTGTGCGCAGGTGATGGCGGTAGCGGTCTCTGTGTTCTCATTATTCGCATTCGTATTCGTGACGTTTTCGTTTTGCATCTTTGCGCCACTTTAATTGATTTTTTATAACGAGCACAGAAGTATCGTAACTGGGAGTAAATGTGGCTGAAAAACTTACAAAACAAACCAGAAACCTCTCACCTCAGGGGAATGAATCTCGCCTGTAAATCCCCGCGTGAAATAATTCCCAAAAAAAAAAGAATATAATTATATAGTGCGAATGCTCTACAACAGATGATTGTTGTGAAGCGTATTACTTCTGACTGGCCCTGGCCCCTGTTGTGTTTGCAAAAATAATTTAGGTATATTTTTGGCAAGCTTTGAGTTTTGTGTTTGGACTTATGGAACAATATGTTCGTGCTGTATTTTTAACCCACAGCAACAGCCGACGAGCACTGCAGATTCGAGGGATATCTTAAGTGTGGTAATTCATTAGGGCTTAAGTTTTAAGGGGCGCTGGCTTAAGGCCCCCTTAAAAAGTATTCCAGAGACTTGAAACTGGCCCCATTCCGCTTTCAACGAGATTCTTCTTCCCCGGCGGAGAGTGTAAGGTTTCTGTTATCTGCTAGAACAAATACTCGGATGTGTGTGCCCTCGTGTTTGTACATATATGCTTTTCGAGTGCTTTGCTGAATCCGTGTCGTAATGCCCTGACTCAGATTTGCAATTATCAAAGCATTTCAGCTATGCGAAGCATTCTTTTTTATCCCATTGGCCGGCGTTTAAGAATTTACTTCCTCCTCCAAAGTGTTCGCAAAGAATTCAGGGAACGTGCACTCCCAATTGAAAGGCTTTCGAATCCAATTCATAGCCCTAATTGGATTACGAATGAACACGAATCCAATCAAAGCCCCGCAAGGCTATTAAATTATAATTTGAGACCCATTTAAATTCGTCATGAATATCATCTGGTTTTCAGTAGCAGCCAAAACAAAAACACAGGAAAAATACAAAATGTATATGCAAACTCATTTATATGTATTTCGTTCAGCAAGTAACAGCAGAAATCAGTGCCAGACAGCCTGATAAATCCACATTTCACTCGCTATGGGGGCTTCTAAGGGCCACGACGATCGGGAATCAATGAGAACTGCAAGCCAATAAATTAGCAAAAATAGGCGCCATAATAGTGACGAAAGATTAAAATAATGTAATAAATCTTTTGTATATTGAAGAGTTGGTCATGGGAGCTTGGCGTTTATAGCAAATAGTAGCCTCATAAATTATTCCGCCATAATCCACTTTGCGGCAGAACAGCTCCTGTGCTCTATAGTATTTAGTGTCAGGTTGCCCCAATGATAAGGCTAACATATATGTACATACATGTGTATATATTATATCAGTTGGGATTTTGTGTGAATCAAAATAAGCATTGCACCTAGTAAGCGAGACACGTTTCCCTATTAAATTGTTGGGAAAACTTGGCAATGTTCTAGAGATTCAAATTGATTTACTTTGAAGTTTTTCCCAGTTGCCCATCTTAGATATTTAAAAGGTTAGCAAGGGTAGAGTATTTTTAAAGATATTAAAGAATTAAGAATTTTAAGTGATTCTTATAAACAAGTCAGCAGTAATTGTATTTATTAAATAAACTATGCCAAAAATAAAGTTTTTCCTCCTTAAAGATTTCAAGTAAAATGAATTAAACTATTTATTATTGTTTTTATGAACTAAACCCAACTATATTTTCTATAAACACAAATTGAAAGCTAACCGATTTTCATATTATTCCTACTCCCAGCTAAAATCTTCCCAGACAGAAATCGGAAATCGAATGTGATGAGCGTTTATGAGCAAAAAATACAGTTTCCAATCGCTGCCATATCGTGCCGCTTTGAATTAACCGCTGATGTTTTTACCTGCTCACCGGCATGTTATACACCTGTTATTATTTTGTTATTATTTCGCCCATTTTAGCGGCACTTATCAGCTGAGATGCTTGCACAGCTTGTTAGGCCCTCATGCTCCGCCCATGGAGAATTCATTAGCCGATACGATGCGATACGTTTGTTTATACTCCGTGCTTCATATTGATTTATTCCGATTCGTTGCAGACGCCCTCTCACCTGGCAACCAGCGCCCGCTCCCCGGATAGCTCCGATAAGAAGATAATTAAACTGTAATACATTTCCCTGATGGGCCATTTTGCCACTGCTGCCTTTGCCGGTGTGTTAATTAAGCCTTCACACACTTAAGTGTGCCACTTGAGATGTACACACTCGTATAGGCCACCTTATCGCCAGCCGGATTCGGCCAACGGTGTAGACAAAAGTAAAGAGTGATCTCACAGATAACGAAGCGGCAAAATCGGAATCGGATTCGGATTCGGTATCGGTATCAGAGGCAGTGGCCGTTTTCCCAGTCCAAGTCGCCGTCTGCCGGCAGCAGCAGCATATTCATAAATAATCTTTGGCCGCGACCACATCGGCGGATCGGCGGATCGGCGGATCAACTCCACTCCCAAGTAGTGACCATTCAAAAGGAAGTCGGTCTTGTGACTTCGTCGCGTTGCAGATAATTGAATTTAATGCACAAATGAGACCAAGGAATTTGCTTTCATAAAGCCATACGACACGCGCACCAGTGACGAATGCAATCCCTCCGCTTGCATTGTGTGCCACAGCCGCAGATGCGATCGAGATCGAGATCGAGCTCCAGATATTTCACTTCCGAGTCGCCTCTTAGCACTGCCACCCCCCGAAGATGAAGGTGACCAGAAATGGCGGGCAGACCCTGCTCATTGCTCCGTCGCCGCAAGCGCGCCTGACACCCCTGCGCACCTACTCCAATGCCTCGTCCTTGGGCCATCATCATGACAGGACTCCTGGAAGCCCTCTGCCGGAGGGAGATGACGAGGAAGGCGGTCTCGGCTACACCCACACGCTGGTGAGTGAAAACGGGGGGAAAAGTCCTTAGGGTGTTCAGGAATGTCCTGGGAACTAAAGTACATTTATTAGTTTAGGGCAAAAATGTTGACAGTCTAAAGGATAAATATATTAAATTAAATTAAATTAAAGAACAAGATATAAAATATATTACAACAATATGAGAGTAATGAGAAATTCCATCTTAAAATCTATTTCGGCATTCTTCCTGAAAATTCAGGGATATACATTATTACTTTATCAAATTTGATATATACATACATATTTTTAAAAAATGTAATAGCTTTCTTATTAATACTTTATACATTTTCTGTCACTACTGCTAATAAAAGTGTAAATACAGATTAGTTGATCTTCATACAAAGTAGCAGGAAACCTAAACTATTGTTAAGACTATCAAGATTCATTAGCCCCTCTAATAGCTCAAGATTTATCTGGTATCTAGTATCTAGATAGCTTACGCCATTACCCATTCAAGATAATTTCGATCATCATTAATTCTAGATTATATAACAAGCCATTTTTACATCAAGATGACTATCACCTGACACCGCGTCGCTCTCTATTGACTTGTTTGTTTGCGGTTAGTTGCATTCTGTTGTCAATATTTCTCCAATACTGATCTGGCTGATCAAAGGCATGCTGTTCAATGCTATATCATAAATACTCACATAGTTCCGTCTTCTAGAATCGTTGCTGGTTTTTCCATTATATTTTTTCGAATTTCCCCCTGGCCCATCGCCTCATGCTTTTAGGTTCCACATCAATTTTTCTTCTTGCGTTTTTCGTTGTGCCAAAAAAACACAAATATTCTCTTCAGTCGGTGAAACAATAATCTCAATGTGAGTCAGTTCTATTCTGTATTCAAGGGAGCAAAGACGTAGGAAAGTGAATGTTTTTAAAATGATTTGTCTAATATTTGCAGTAGCTTCATATTTTACTCAACGCTCATTTGAATTTTTATTGTGAATCACAACACCTTTTTCGGTTCCCAGTTACGATTATCGTTCATGTGGTTTATTGAGGGCGCCGCTGAATTCGGCCTGTTATCACGAAGCCAATTTTATTGATCGAGAATTGATTGATTGTTTTACAATGGCAATCCGATTCATAAGCGTGAACCGTGGTATATTGCCGTAGCAAATGCCTATAACGGTAGCGCATCAAGTGCTAATCCATCAAATCGGGTAATGCCATGGCGAATTTCCCCGACGAAAATCAAATAAATATGCGATTATTAACAGAGCCGTAAATACCCGCGCTAATAGGAAAATACATTTATCTATTTAAAGCCCACAAATGTGTTTGCATTAGAGCACCCACCCCCACTGACCCCACACCAGCACTTGTTTGTTATTAATTTTTTTTTATCGTAATTGGTTGACTGGAAACTCCAGCGTTGATAATAAATTGCTGTGTATTATATTTGTATTTACATAAACACGTCGGTATGGCGCTTAGATTCGGCAATTCCAACCTTGTCACACTTGGTTTTATTAGCACGGGGGCTTTACTCGATTATAATTAGTTGACTAGAACCGATATAAGGCCTGGCACTGATCTCTGAATACTCTTACTGTGGAATATATTTTTATGAAGCCACAAAAGATACAGCCTCTTGAGCACTGGGGACAGTCAGCTGAGATCGTAGTATTTCTATAGATTGATACTTTAAGGGAATATACATATATATATGCCTATATCTTATTAAAATACATACTATACTACATATACAAAGCTCTTCTAATATAACATAATTTAATATTTTCGGTAAGGGTATAACTGCTTTCGATAGGCCTTTACAAACATGTTTTCTTGTTTTACTTTTTCCGCTCATGTGATTAACATGTGACTATTTACTTGTTTTTCTCCATTTTATTTGCTCGTTTTTTGTTAGCTGTTTTTTAATTCCTGTCATGTGCCTGGCCAATATTCGAGTGAGACAACTGAGGATAATGTTGATCAGCATTTTTTGCAATATTAAGAAAACTTCCCACGAGTCGAACAAAGGGCTTGTGGTTTAATTTTTAAATGCAATCGCTAGCTAAATGTTTATTGATGAATTTCCCTTGCAGTCCAGATAAATCCAACGCAAACCAAAGTTATTTGAGACATTCTAATTAACACATTCACATATTTACAACAATAAATCTGGGGAAAATGTAGCTTATCTTTTGACAGAGGTAATTAAAGGAAAATAAAGTATATACACACTCGAGCAATTAATTAGACATCAGCGGAAAGCCTTGAAAAAGAACAAATACAAAAAATTATAATTTATTAAACGGAAATTTATGAAAGGAAATGAGCTTCTCAAGCCAATTGATTCCCCGATAGCTCAAATAAAGCATTATCCACTTCAATCTTATCGCCATCCATCCATCAAAATCGGATCTTTATCAATAATCTCTTCGATTTAGTAAGTTTGTTTGAGTAATAATAATAATAGCCGCCTTTACCATCAGAATGGATGGGAGCTATGAGCTCTGCAAATAATATTTTTAATGGGCCATAGAGATATGCTTTTTTCGCTCGGATCATAAAGTAATCTAGCTAAAAATTATATATATTTTTTATGGCCTGGTATTTGCGCTCACGCGCTGGGGATTTATCTTCTGGCCGTGGATCTCGGCGAATGGCCCACATAGAACACACCGCGAGATGCTAAGCACACGCGATATTTGCCCAAAGATTTCATTCAATTTTTAATTAATTTCGGTAGCTTTTGCGGCCTCATCCTTTGGGGTGTGCGTCGCCAGGTGTTGTTGCCATTCGGCCCTTATCGCTGCTTCTGGCGGATTGGAAGGTGTCTCTAGCACCGCCTGAGATGCTGGCTCCCCAGTCGCCACACAGTTTTAGCCAAGATCACTTTGTTTTATCGCAAGCCTGCTAATTTCTATCATATGAGTTCGAAAATGTCGCCTCACAGAAAAAAAGTAAGTAAATTATCGTATCGCCGATATAGCCGCAAACACAGCGGATCTCTCTCACTCTCTATATATTTGGATGTAAAGGTTTGTGCGATGCCTGAACTTAGATCGGGGCAATAATTAATATACCAAAGTAAATTCCTTGTGTATGACACATAGTTCATGTTTCCAAGTAACATTTCTTTAATTCAGAGTCATGTGATATTCATTACATAGACTGCCGTATGGTTCTATTGAAAGGGGAGATAGTTCATTATGACCTTGGCCAAGGCCAGTTTATGTAGGATTTTATAGATTTTTATTAAAGTTATAAGAACTTCAAGAAAATAATATGAAATAAATGTATAAAGGTACACTGTTTTCAGTATCATTTGTTTTTAAACTACACACTATTATAAAAATTAATTATAACAAATTAAATATATAAACATTTAAACCATTTTGCATATTCAATTCAAGATAAGTGAAAACTGTATATTGAGACAAGGCATTATAACTTAAGAGGATTGTTATAGGACAAGATTAGTAACCTTGTTATTTATCAAACAAATTCTTATGGTTTTGATAGAGATACTTGCAGACCCTTAGACTCGAGTTTCAAGAACTATACAGCTTCCTTGAACAACAGTGACCATTTTCAACTTAACAGAAACATAATGCCCGATGTTTGCCCTACACTGCTTAATGGCCTAAGCAGTGCACTGATATCTAACAGAACGTGATAAAGCTTTCACTCTCTTTACGGTCGCTCTTAATGTGTCGATTCGGTTAATTCCTGCATATAGTATATAAGTTTCCTGCAAAATATAAAAGTCAAAGATTTTGAACTAATCACTCTCTTTACACTCTGACTAGCAATCTATACCCGTTTAGGAGAGGCAGCTTGGATTGACCAACACAATAATAATGAAATTTAAAATAGTGCAGGCGTACTCGTACTAAAACAACCGCTTCACTTAAATATGATAAATCCAAGAGATGCTCGAAGACATGTGACCCAATGCCTAGTCTACACATTGAGACTATTAAAGCCAGTAATCACAATTTATGCAGCTTAAGTGATCCGACACAGTGGGCTAAATGCTAGCAAAGGCTCTCTAAAATCACAGGATCACACAGGATTGACTATCATGAGTCACTGAGCTCGAAATAAGTCTGTTCTACTCACTTTACGTTATTAAACAGTTTTGTTGAATTAATACCAGGATATATCACTTGAGAACTCTAGCTATTTCTATCTATTTTATTGAGAATTTCAAAAGCTTTGAATCCACTTTTGAAATTTGCAGAAAACGTATGGATACAGTCTTTTTCTCAATTTTTTCCTATCCGTGTACATTTTTGAATTAAAATGAGGTAAATTAAGTTAAACGCAAAACACCAGACCCATCCCACTGTGCGCATTTAGTGTCAACCAAGCGCTTGGCATTTTCACTTTTTTGCCGTTGACCAGACCCCAGATTATTAAATTTATGAAATTCTATTGATGTTTACACGCAAACTTTGACCGCTCGAGAGTCACTCACTGGCTCATACGTACTCGTAGATGTGAACTACATACAAGTGTATCTTGAGACTTGAGACAGCGGGAAGACCGACCGACCGGCAGGCCAGACAAGTGCGTCGGTGTCTGTGTACTAAATTTAATGGAATCTTGAGTTTAAACGGCACCGGATCGGTCTCCATCCTCATCACACTATTCAGTTGGACTGAAAACTTTGCCCGGGTCACACGCTGCCGGGTATATCTGGTCATATCGGAATTGAATTGAAATTCGGGAAATGAGCCCTATCTGTGCCATGGATGTGACGAAACCGTGTCCGTATCGGTCCCATCTCTGATAGTGCTTCGTCGATCGCGTTGAACTGCTATAAACCCATTAAATCCGATCGATCGCCTGTCCCGAAGTTCCGTTCCCCCTTCCCGATCCGCGACAGCTGGCACCCGGCAATATGGTTTACTTTGGCGATCGGCACCGCGATCGTGATCGCAATCGCGATCGGAACAATCAAAAAGTCGAGCGAATCATCCACGATGAGGAGTTCGGGGAGGAGAACGTTGAGCTGGTGGACTCGGAGTGGGCGGACTTCGAGAAGTTCATTTGCCAGTTGCGAAAGCGGCGCAGCAGTAACATATCCATGGAGGACGAGCTGCGCCACGTGCAGCGCCAGCCGAAGATTAAGTCGCACGCCTTCTATCCGTGTCCTCCGCCCGCCGAAAATGCCCGCGACTCGGACTCCTCGGACGACGATGATCCCATCGGATACATCGATACTCTTGTAAGCATTCTAGAATTCCAGATCTGCGAAAATCATTCTGTTACTCAGAAGTGAAGAAAGTCCATTTTTTTGCTTGGCAACACAGGGCAAACAAGTCTTATCTGTATATATCTGTCTCAGGAACTTGCATACCGCTTCTATAAGTGCTCGTACAGCTGCGGTCATAATTTAAGAAATGGGTTTCTAACATAAAGAAAGAAAGTATAAAATATATAGTATATTATACACAAACTAGTGATAAAATAAAAAGTAATATAGAAAATAAGAAATACAAAATTTGTAGGTTGATGCAAAAAAACCAATTTTGTTTGCCAGGACACTTTATTACTCAGGCAACATATTTTTTATTAATAATATAATTTAGTTTTCTGACAAAATGTATAGTGCCACGACCCCTACACCTATTTTAATGACAGTAGAATAATTGCTTTGAGTTCATATAAATATGATTTCAATAAACTAAAATAATTTATAGTAAAATCATACTCTATGGTTTTTCTTTCTCTAAGAATATCTTTTATTTTGAATAAATTAATTTCGCAAAACAATCTTTACCTTGACTGTATATATAGACATGTTTAACGTCGTGTATCGTCGTGATAGTACTACCAATAAGTCTGATTATCCATATTATTATTATTACCCTATTTTGGTGACGCAAAGAGCGTCAGTACTTTTATCAATGCTCACGTAAAGGCTGTCGTTAAGTATCTTTACTTTATTTTTGTTTCATGAACATCTGTTTAGCTATTGTAAAATGAAATGATGCCAGATAAACAGTGATTTAAATGGAGCTCAATGAAACAATTTAAAAACGCGCCTCCTTTCAATCGCACTGGAGATTTTGCAATGAATATTGTACCATATATACGTATTCGCAATTTCGAATTGTTTATTATTTGAGTCTTAACGATATTGAAATGTAGCCAGACGCTGTTTTATTTGCACTTTATTCGGCGCACACATCTGCCGTGAAACCATCGATCAAAACAAAAACTTTTTACGATTTCTGAATGGTTTTCCAAGCTTTTCGGTTTTCGGTCGCTTTCGCCGCCTTTCCCGACTGCTTGCCAGTTGACTCTGGCGATTTTCCCGCGTCTATTCGCCTCTGGGCCTCCTTCTGTAAAAGCGATGCAAAAACAGTGTGCGACGAATGACAAAGCAGCGGCAAAAGACATTAGCTATTTTTAATCCGATTATAATGAATAGTGTTTATTATATTTAAAGCAAGCAACAACTATTACCATTGCTAAGGGTAGTAGGGTGCCGGAAAAGAGTGGCCAGCAGTAGGTGAGCACTGTGCAAAAACCCCTTCTGACTATAGAGAACTCCTCCCAAAACATTATTTCAAGAGCACATCTTAAATTGATAATACATTATCGTGCAATTAAATTTATGAGCCATTTCGAAATACCAAGGCAATTGCTTTTGATGGCCGAGCAGCAGCCGAAAATCTGAAAACAATTCCTCCCCGATTTTCATATTTGTGTAAACATCGCGTTTTTGAATAAGTATTCCTTTGGGGCGTTTTTTAAAAATATTCGACACAGCGTGCTACCCTGGCGCAGCGTCTAGCGAAAAGAAATTTTCAATAATTTTCCACACACAGAGCGCCGAAAGCTCGACAAGTCAGTTTAGTTTCAAAAAAGTTTACGCCACCGCAAGAAGCCTCCTTCGTGGCGGTCGGAAGTCGCGCGAGAGATCGAAAATCAATAGATAATGGAAACGGTCGTTGGAAAAGCGGATTAATAAGGGATCTATAGGCTAGCCCCTGCTCTGGGATCAGTTCGATAAATCAAAAATCTATATACGAGGAAGCCCAGGAGGCATGGGGTGCTGTGTGAAATGTTATAAATAAAATTGCAATGAATTTTACAACCGCCGCATTTCCGAGACGGGGCTCAAGGGCAGCTGCGTCGTCGTCCACCTCTAATTACGTCTGGCAGTGAGAGTCGGGGACTCATCGTACGTTACCACCACGGCGGGCGAGATAACCGAGAACTAAAAATAATATTGGCCAACAAGATGCGACACAAATATTCGGCCAACAGCCACAGCCAACAACAGCCGCGGGCATGTCAAAGGCCGTCGTGTGACTGCAACTGCAACTGCAACAGCAACTGCGATTGTGTGACGTGACTTGAGTGCGATATCTGAGTTTGAGTTTGAGTTTGAGTGCGGGACCTCGTTCGTGTGCATCGCTTGCTTCATGTTTAACAACAGCCACTCGCACCAGGATGAGTACATTCGCGAATACGCCTTCGAGCCGGAGCTGCTGATCAATCGCGAGGACTATCGGCGCAGGGAGGAGCGAGAGCGCGCCCACAAGAACAACTCCACGCCCGTGCGCCAGCGCTGGGATGATATCATTGCCAAGCAGAAGGAGCAGCATCGCAATCAGAGCATCGATCCGCCCGGCGATGACAAGAACCAGATCGAGATCGAGATCGAGGCCTTCTACTATGTGAGTGGCCCCCAGCAGGGCCACGTAGTCGTAGTCCGCATCCCTGTTCATGGCCAACAGTTGCAGCGACACACATACCCCCTTCCATTGACCCTCAAAGCGCAGCACACAAAGAAATTACCCTGAAGTTTGCCCCGGCAAATCAATATTAAATTTCAAAAGAATTATTATTTAAACAAAAGTTTATATATCTAGTTAGTAAAGGCCTTTGGCTAAGTACAATTATTTAAAGCTTTTGTGTGAACAAACATATGAAATCTTAAGTCATATTCGATAGTAATGACTCTGTGCCTTTCTGCGGTTTTTAAATAAATTAAAATGGTGTCAAAAAGTATGCTACAAAAACTTAACATTTCACTCAATGATTGAAAAACATTGATATTTTCTGATTTAATTTCGAATTTCGCGTAAGAATACATCGAAAGCTATGATTCTGTTCCGTCTCTACTTTCAACAAAAATATTTAAAAATGTCTTAAATTCTATACGCTTTCTTCTTCAAATAACAAAACAATAAGCCTAAACGATTTACAATGCACTTTCGAAGCTTTTATTAAAGTACGGATTTTCTTATACTTAATTTTATCAATAGTGTTTTTATAATGATGTAAACCTCAAATAAACACAAAGGTATTTGTTTTTCTATTGGCACAACAGACCTCTTGCACTGACCCCCAAAGAACATGCACAGAAAAAATGCACCCTGAAGTTTGTCCTTCAAATCAGAAATAAATTTGATTTGCTATCGAAACTAATGCAAATTTTGTATACATATGTATTTGTGTGGAAAATGAAGTATACTACAGCGAAAATTAAGCCAGTTAGCAAACGGAAGTCAAATTATAGAGAAATAAATTCCATTTTGAATATTCTACACGTTTTAATGATAAATAAACAAAATTTTTCAGGACCCCAGAGCTATGTTTAGCAATTAAGAAGATAATTCTAAAATAAATGAACTTGAAATTAAGCATTTTTTCAGTTAATTATCATTTCAAGATAAGACGGATTCTTTATTGTTTTAATTTAATTTTCTAGTGTAGTGATCTGTGCATTTCCTCTACATTGTCATCAGTTATCTTGCTCTTGGCATTTGTCTAGACTGCTTTTTGCAGACGTTTTTGTTTGTTTCTAAAACAAAATACAACAAAAAGCTTATTTTTTGGTTTTAAATATATTTATTACGGTTCATAATAAAATGAACATGGGTAAAATTGATGCTTCACCTCTCAAGAATTAATAATTAAGTAATTTTCAATTGCCTTTTGCAGATGTATGGTCGTTATACCAAAGATCTAGGAGAATTTGCCAAGGATGAAGCCAGAAAGCTCAAAATACTCGAAAAGCGACGAAAGCAGGAAGATAAACAAAGGAATAAGGTAAAATAAAATAGAACGCCTTAGCATCTCTCACCCACTCACAGATAATATATTATTATTCACTCGATGCTCTCGATCTGAATGCAAACTATACGAGAAAACTAAATATTTAAGGTATGATCATGCACAAATATTTATCATCATGTCAAGTAAATATGAAAGGTGGCCTCATATCCGATGCCCGTACATACCTCTCATCCGTGGGGATCCTCGAGAACGTATCAGTTTATAAAGCAGCAGTGCTGGGAAATATTTTCAGGAACTGCTAGGCAAGCACTCGACGCGGGCGAAGCGGGTGTCCTCATGGATCTGGAAGCACACGATAGCCCGGCTGGGCGAGGACTGGGTCTTCCTGGCCCTGCTGGGCATCATTATGGCGCTGCTCTCATTCATCATGGACAAGGGCATATCCATCTGTACAAACGGTAGTGCCGATTTTTATCGATCTTTCAGCTTGATTTTAGTAGCCATTACGTCTCTATATCTATTATGTTTCCCCAGCGCGCATTTGGCTGTATCGCGACCTGACGTCACAGCCTTTTGTTCAGTACATCGCGTGGGTCTCGCTCCCAGTCTGCCTCATATTATTCTCGGCCGGCTTTGTCCATCTCATCGCACCGCAAAGTATAGGTAAGTGTTTGGATTAGCCAACCCCAAAATCTCAGATATCCTGTCATATTTTTAGGTAGTTTGATGTCAAAAGTAGTGTCTCAGTTCTTCCATCCTATCTTACCAATCGTTCAGTTCTGTCCTAGCAAATTCAAACTCATTTTATAAAAAGCATCACATAACCATATATTTAGACGAATGTGTTGCCCTATCCCACTTTATGCCTTAGTTGGATTCCCATCCCACCTTATGTAATTAAGAATTTAGTCTCAAATGCTAAGCAGTATAGTTTTCCAAGGTTGTGTCCTTAAATTGCGTATTTTTTTGCCTATTTTCGGTACATTTTACAACTAGTAATAGTAGTTTCGCAGTTCACATGTTAAGTAGTTTTCAAGAGCCTTTATTTCTGCGTATTTTTAATCTTTTTCCCAACTACAAATAGCCATAGTTTTCCAGTTCGCTTAAATATTTGTGTATAAATCACATTTATCTTCTAAATTCCATTTAAAAAATTGTTTGCTTTGGTAAATAAATTAATTTTCCCCATAAACCGTCCACATAACTTTCTTAAACTGAAATCGGTTTTCCAAAATTGTAGAAATTGTATGAATTTTGTGCTTACTTACTTTACTTCTATGGTTGATTAGGGTAAACGAACTGAAGGAATTAATTATGTTTGAAACAATTCCCATGTGGACTAGGCTCTTTTCTCCCACAACCAACAGCTCTGAAAGATCTCGTAGGGCCCCAGGGTTTCGTTGAGTTTTGATTTTGAAGATATACAATTGATATTGACCCGCACATAGTACCACTGCACTCCGGCAGCTGCCCACTCCAAGCACTCTTGGCACCATCCAAAAGAAACCGTGACCCCCCTGTGTCTGTATGTTAAATACTCGAACCACTAACAACTCAGCTTCTTGCTCCTCAACTCCTACTACTTACTACTAACTACTTACTACTCACTAGTCCCTGCGAGTATGTTCAATGCAAGTCTATATAACCACAACCAAAACCTGTGTCTAGGTTCCGGTATACCCGAAATGAAGACCATACTGCGCGGCGTTCAGTTGAAAGAGTATCTCACATTTAAGACATTAGTGGCCAAGGTGATTGGTTTAACGGCAACTCTGGGCAGCGGTATGCCATTAGGAAAGGAAGTAAGTATAAAAATTGATCTCACACTGCATGCCACATGCCGCTGAGGCGCAGCAAGTGCAATTTGGAAAATCTACAAGTCTCGCATCCGTATCTCTGTCTCTCTCCGTGCTTCCCCAGGGTCCTTTCGTACATATAGCAAGTATTGTAGCACAATTATTAAGTAAACTTGTCACATCATTCCAAGGCATATATGAGAATGAGTCGCGAAACTCCGAAATGCTGGCGGCAGCCTGTGCCGTCGGTGTGGGCTCCTGCTTTGCCGCGCCCGTCGGTGGTGAGTAGATATCTACATTGGGTTACCTATCCTCCTTTCGAGCCCCTCCTGATCGCAATCCCCACTCCCACAGGTGTGCTCTTTAGCATCGAGGTCACCACCACGTACTTTGCGGTGCGCAACTACTGGCGCGGCTTCTTTGCGGCGGTGTGTGGCGCCACTGTCTTCCGGCTTTTGGCCGTTTGGTTCCAGAACGCCGACACTGTCCGGGCATTGTTCCTCACGAACTTCACCACCGAGTTCCCCTTTGATCCCCAGGAGCTGTTCGTATTTGCTTTAATTGGGTAAGTGCCTGGCCTAAGGGATCTCTAAAGGGACTAAAGGCTTACTCCCCTTTTCAGGCTCGTGTGTGGCCTGGGTGGCGCCTCCTACGTATGGGTCCACAGGCGCTACGTCCTATTCATGCGTTCCAACAAGCGCATGAACAAGTTCCTGCAGAAGAAGTAAGTTAACTACTATTCATTTTTAAGATTCCTTGAGCTAACTTTAACCTTTTCAGTCGCTTTCTGTATCCTGGCTTCCTGGCCTTGCTGGTCTCCAGCATATCGTTTCCCCTGGGCACTGGCCAGTTCCTGGCCGGCGAGCTGAGCACCCACGAGCAGGTGACGCAGCTCTTTAGCAATTTCACGTGGTCGCGCGATGACCTGACCGTGGAACAGGCGGCGGTGGTCACCCACTGGATGACCGGGTACACCAGCGTGTTTGGAAACCTGGTGATATACACCCTTTTTACGGTAGGAGTAAATTTCGCAGAGATGCGACTCTGATACTGACCATACAATCTCTTCTTCTGCAGTTTATGTTCTCCATTATCGCCTCCACGATACCAGTTCCGTCGGGCATGTTTATTCCGGTTTTCAAAATCGGCGCTGGATTCGGTCGGTTGGTTGGCGAGTTCATGGCGGTTACCTTTCCACATGGCGTCCGATACGGCGGTCGGTTGTCGCCCATCATGCCCGGGGGCTATGCCGTCGTCGGTGCGGCCGCCTTCTCCGGCTCCGTGACGCACACGGTGTCCGTGGCCGTGATCATCTTCGAGATGACGGGCCAGATCACGCATGTGGTGCCGGTGATGATTGCCGTACTGGTTGCCAATGCCGTGGCGGCGCTGCTGCAACCGTCGATCTACGACAGTATTATATTGATTAAGAAGCTGCCGTACCTGCCCGATCTCCTGCCCTCCAGCTCCGGCATGTACAGCATATTCGTGGAGGACTTCATGGTGCGGGACGTGAAGTACATATGGCACGGCATCTCCTACCAGAAGCTCAAAGAAGTCCTTAAGGCGAATAAGACGCTGCGATCGCTGCCGCTGGTGGATAGCCCGGACAACATGATCCTGCTGGGCTCCGTGCAGCGCTACGAGCTGATCAAGATGATCGAGAAGCACATAGGGCGGGAGAAGCGCATGGAGGTGGCCCAGAAGTGGCAGAAGGAGGCACAAGAGCGGGCCCTCGAGGAGGAGAAGAAAAAGCAAGAAGTGGAGCTGAAGATGCGACGGCCATCACGATTCGAAGTGCTACCGGCTCCAGACATTCTCAGCCTCCGGCAGATTGCCAATGACGAGATGCTGCCGCCCAAAAAGCGAGCGGAGACGATGCACAGTTCGCTGGCGCCCAGGAAGTCAATCCTGAAGAAGACCAACTCCTTCAACCTGAAGACCTACACGCCGCAGCCCTTGGCGCATAGTCCCAGCATCACGCCGTATACCACGATAACGGGAAACTCCGAGTTCCGCATCCGCTCGGCCTTTGAGGCCATCTTCAAGAAGTCGACCACGCTGCAGGACGTCCAGCCGGATCCGGAGACGGGCTCCCTCTCGCCGGCCGCTAGCCACAACGAGGTGGAGGTCCAGCGCCCTCCAAGCACTCCGGGTGTTTCCAAAAAGGTTCAGCTGGTAAGTTCATGCTTAACGGGGGTTATCTTAGGTATTCGGTTGACTTTTTCGGGATGCCAATCTGGGAATCTCTCATTTCAAGCAAGCACAAAGTAATTGGGATTTTGTAACCGATAAAATTATGCTGGTAAGTAGGTCCCCTAGCCATTAACCAGCTTCCATCCAATGTCATTCATTAAGTACCCAGTTAGATGTTGAAAATGTTAAAGAGAAATGTTAACCCCATTTAATATCTGCAAGCAAGTAAACCCTAATTCAACGGAACCCACAATATTGGTAAGGCATGAAACTACCTAAATATTAGTAGAAAAGTTATAGATTTCAAAGGTAAAACTAGTTAACAAAGTTATAAGTTATAAAAAAAACATTATGCTTTTCGTAAAGCCTGCTGAAAAGGATAGCACGGAAATTGCATTATCTAATGGTGGGGATAAGTCCAGCCCATCACCGGATCGGCAAAGCATTAAGTTTAAAACCAATAAAGTAGCTGATGTAAATATATCGCCACATAAAGTTCCCACAAAACGGTGCACGAAAATTCGATTTGCCAACGAAGTTGAGGACCAGAGTTCGCCTTCGCGTAAGAAATGTTTTGCCAAAGAATTAAATGGAATGGGCTACTCCATAGAAGATATTGATGAAGTAGCAAATATGGAAACAGAAGGCGAGGTAGGTGATGAAAGCGGGAGACAAGGAATAATACAATAAATTAATACTAATATATTACAAACTATATTTCTATTCTGCTTTTCTCTTGACTAACCCAAAACAAGAGCATTCAAAAGACGAAGTCAGTGCAGTTGGTAGGTCTGGGATTAATTACTTTTTTTTTTCAATTACTTACTCTAAATAATAATAATTTCTATTTACTTGCAGCCCAGGGAACGCGTCATTGACATGTCGCCTGAGGACCAGAAGCAATGGGAGCTCGAAGAGATGTTGAAACCCATCGATCTGCAAAAGGCCAATGTCCATATCGATCCCTCGCCCTTCCAGCTGGTGGAGCGCACCTCCATACTCAAGGTTCACTCGCTGTTCTCGATGGTGGGCATCAATCACGCCTATGTCACCAAAATCGGACGACTTGTGGGAGTGGTGGGCCTGAAGGAGGTAAGATTTAAGGCGTCATCTATGGAAGTACTGTTCCTTATCGCATATTTTCCCTTCAATAGTTGCGCAAGGCCATCGAGGACATCAATAGCAATAACTTCGTGGCCCCCAGTCGGGATGAGGATGCGGAGGAGAAGCCTGCAGTGGAGAAGCCTCTACTGTCGTCAAACACCAGCGACAAGGCCGTGGATATGACCGTCACCTCGATGGACTCGGCCCTGTCTAACTCCGAGAACTGTTCGGACATCGAAATGGAGCACATAAAGCACACGGATAAGGGCGCTGTGACGCTCACCATGCCGTCACAGGACGCCACTAACCAAGGGCCAACAACTGCGGACACGAAGGCCACAGATAACGGAGGTCATGCTTGAAGCGCAGATGAGTTCGGCCTGCAGAATAGTACATACGTTACGTATACGTTTGTAAAGATCAGCTAAAGAAAACCTATCATAAGTTACTTCTTACACGAGTTAGTCATCAATGTTATTATGTATTTATATCTCGCTAGTTCATAATGTCAAAGATATCGTGATTTATATATAAGTTGAAAAGATAATGAAGTCACCAAACGAACTTTACCGTTGACTTTTATTTTGGGATTACTGCTGACGACCTTATTGATGTGATGCGATTTAATACATTTGACGCTTCTCTTAGAGTTTCCAATCACTTATACATCTAACTAGTTCTGAAATAAGCATTTTTTTAATTATTTACTTGAAATATTAAAAAAACGATTTAAACCGATGTAACGCAAAAAGCAGTGTTGGGTAGCGCATTTGCTAATTTAACAACTTCACTGTTGCAAATAACATCGATATATTGCCTTGCTTTAATACGAAACTCTGTCAAATTTGAAAACAATATATACAATAAGTTATAAATTAATAATAACAAACAAATTGTTTTTCCTTAAATGACTAAAAATATCGGCAACTGAAAACAGCTGTTCCACTTTCGATATATTCATTCAGCCGAGGCTGCCAGAGTTCGCCAGGTATAGAATACCCTAATTGAAAGGCTTATTAGCTAGTTGCAAATTTAAATAAGTGGCAACACTGGTGAGCGGGGACATGATAGAATTATAATTAAAAATAATTATAATTAATTAAAATCGTATCGTGAGCGGCGGTTTGGCTGCAGCCGGCTGCGAGGTGTGTGCCCCCATATGTGTATATATAGATCCTGCAACTGAATTCCCGGCGCTGTTATACCAATTTGTGTGGCGCGGGGTGTGGTTGAATAGAAAAAAAAAAGAAGTGGCGAAGACGAAGACCCGAGAAGCCTGAAAAAACGCCTCCGGGGCTAACGCACAATACAATAACAATTTGGCCAGTCGATCGGCATGGAACTGGCTAATCATTTATGCCAAACGCAGAGAGAGAGTGCCTAATTAGCATATCAAATTGGATGACGGCACTGCTGCTGCCGCAGACGGCGGTCATCTTCCACCTGCGAATCCCCGAGTAAAACATCATCTCTGCTTCCCTGTTTTCCAAGTTTTGGCCACTGACGACGCATCGCTCCTCCATCCAGGGTCGGCAATGTGCTGGACAAGATGTCCCGACTCGCTGATTACTTCGTAATTGTCGGCTACGACAGCGATAAGGAGAGTGAGTTGAATCCCCTTGAAAGCGACTATGGTAATCCCCAACGGCGTCTTAATTTCTTTCCGCAGAGACCGCCAGCAATGTGGGTGGCCAGCCGACTTGCGGCAAGATCGTGCAGCGCTTTCCCGAGAAAGATTGGCCGGACACCCCTTTTATCGAGGGCATTGAATGGGTGCGTTCCCCGCCAGCTCATACATATCCATATCGGCTTACGCCCTACCTTATCGGTGTTCCCCTCTTCCGCAGTTCTGCCAGCCGCTGGGCTGGACCTTATCGTTCGAGAAGCAGGAGCCCAAGTTCTTCGTCTCCGTCCTGACGGACATCGATACGAACAAGCACTATTGCGCCTGCCTCAGCTTCCACGAGACGCTGGCCATCACGCAGACGCGCAGCGTTGACGACGAGGATGAGACGATTGGGAACACTAGGCTGCTGCCAGGCGGCACGCCCTCCACGACAGATGGCGTCGCGACCACAACCTCCATTACGCACCACAGTGTCATGTATGCGCCAAAGTGCCTGGTACTCATATCCCGGCTGGACTGTGCCGACACCTTCAAGGTTTGTATCCACCAATGCTGAGCTACTCGATCCCATCTTCTAACACTCTCTTCTCTCGCAGAACTGTCTGGGCACCATATACACGGTGTACATTGAGAACCTAGCTTATGGCATGGAGACGCTTATAGGCAACATTCTGGGCTGCATACAAGTTCCACCGGCTGGCGGACCGCAGGTGCGCTTCTCAATTGGAGCGGGCGACAAGCAGTCGCTGCAGCCGCCGCAAAGCTCCTCGCTGCCCACCACAGGCAGTGGAGTGCACTTCCTCTTCAAGCAGCTGGGCATTAAGAATGTGCTGATCCTGCTCTGTGCGGTAATGACGGAAAACAAGATACTGTTCCTGTCCAAGTGCTATAGCCACTTGACGGAGAGCTGCAAGGCACTGGTGGCCCTGATGTATCCTTTTCGGTACACCCATGTCTACATACCCATTCTGCCGGCACCCCTCACGGAAGTACTGTCCACGCCCACGCCATTCATCATGGGCATACACAGTTCACTGCAAACCGAAATTACGGATCTGTTGGATGTCATTGTTGTGGACTTGGACGGCGGCCTGGTCACCATTCCAGCGTCGCTGACCCCGCCGGTGCCCATTCTTCCCTCGCCGCTGTGGGAGCAAACCCAGGAGCTTCTCAGCATGATCTTGTTCCCGAATCTGGCTCAGGCAGACCTGGCCTTTCCCACCCAGGAGCGGCCGAGTGCCCTCTCCAAGACTGACGCACAAATCGATAAGGAACTTCGCGCCATATTCATGCGCCTCTTCGCGCAGCTACTGCAGGGCTACCGCTCCTGCCTCACCATTATTAGGATTCATCCCAAGCCAGTAATTACCTTCCACAAGGCCGGTTTCTTGGGGGCCCGGGACTTGATCGAGAGTGAGTTCCTGTTCCGCGTCCTGGACAGCATGTTCTTCACCACGTTCGTCAATGAGCGAGGACCCCCCTGGCGAGCCTCTGATGCCTGGGATGAGCTCTACAGCTCCATGAACGAGCTGCTAAAGTCGGAGGCGCAGAATCGGAATCTCGTGAGTATTAACGGGGAGCAATTGTGTCAAAAGGATCAATGAATCATCTTACTTTCCTCACCTTCCAGATACTCACACATATCCAGGAGCTGGGACGCACTCTGTTCGAGAACGAGGGCACTTTGGCCCACACCAGCTATGCCCAGAAGGTGCTACGTCCCCCCGAGGGCTCCTTCCATCGCATCCACCAGCCCGCCTTTCCGCGCATCAGCTCGGAGAAGGTTGAGCTGATCATCCAGGAAGGGATACGGAAGAACGGAGTGCCACAGCGCTTCCATGTGACGCGCAATCAGCACAGGATCATCCCGATGGGACCCAGATTGCCGGAGGCCTTGGATGTTCGTCCGAATGTCCAGAATTCGGCACGACGACTGGAGGTGCTGCGCACGTGCGTGTCCTACATCTTTGAGAACCGAATTGCGGACGCTAGGAAGCTGCTGCCGGCTGTGATGCGAACGCTGAAGCATCGCGATGCGAGACTGATCCTTTGTCGGGAGTTCTTTGGCTTTGTGCACGGCAACAAGGCGGTGCTGGACCATCAACAGTTCGAGTTGGTGGTTCGATTCATGAACAAGGCGCTGCAGAATTCCTCGGGGATTGACGAGTACACGGTGGCAGCGGCCCTGCTGCCCATGTCCACGATCTTCTGCCGCAAACTGTCCACGGGAGTGGTGCAGTTCGCCTACACGGAAATCCAGGATCACGCCATATGGAAGAACATTCAGTTCTGGGAGTCCACATTCTTTCAAGATGTTCAGGGCCAGATCAAGGCATTGTATTTGCTTCATCGTCGCCAAAACGAGCATCAAAAGGAGGCCAACTGTGTACTGGACGAGGTCCCGCTGGAGGAGCCCACGGCGCTGGAGATTACAGCCGAGCAACTGCGCAAGAGTCCCACCATCGAGGAGGAGAAGAAGGCCGAGCTGGCCAAGTCGGAGGAGTCAACGCTGTACAGCCAGGCCATACACTTTGCCAACCGCATGGTCTCCCTGCTAATTCCGCTCGATGTCAACGTGGATGCTGCCAGTAAGCCGAAGCCCGCATTTCGTCTTGACGAAAATCAGAGTGTTTCAAATAGGTAAAGAAAGTACCGATCTCGTTTGTCTCCAACTTAGAGCTCAAATTACTTTGTCATTGCAGTATTATTGGCTCGCACAGCCTAAGCGAACATTCCGACGATGGATTCGAGGAGAACAATGCTATGGAGATCGGCGTTTCGGTCGGAAAGACAATTTCGCGGTTCATTGACTGCGTCTGCACCGAGGGTGGAGTGACCTCCGACCACATACGCAACCTGCACGATATGGTCCCAGGTGTGGTGCACATGCACATCGAGTCTTTGGAACCGGTCTATCTGGAGGCGAAGCGTCATCCGCATGTGCAGAAGCCCAAGATTCAGACGCCCTGCCTGCTGCCGGCGGAGGAGTTCGTTACCGACCATCTGCGCTGCTTTCTTATGCCGGATGGACGCGAAGACGACACCCAGTGCCTGATACCCGCAGAGGGAGCCCTGTTCCTCACCAACTATCGCGTGGTCTTCAAGGGCTCACCCTGCGATCCCCTCTATTGCGAGCAGGTCATCGTGCGCTCCTTTCCCATCGCCTCCCTGCTGAAGGAGAAGAAGATATCGGTGCTGTATCTGGCCCACCTGGATCAGACGCTTCCCGAGGGACTGCAGCTGCGCTCCAGCAGCTTCCAGCTACTCAAAGTCGCCTTCGACCCGGAGGTAACGCCGGAGCAAATCGAAAGCTTTAGGAAGATATTGAGTAAGGCGCGCCATCCGTTCGATGAGTTCGAGTACTTTGCCTTCCAGTCGTACGGCACCATACTCCAGGGCGTGGCTCCGCCCAAAACGAAGGAGAAGTACTCAACGATAAAGGGATTCGCCAAGAAGACCCTGCTCCGTACAGCCAAGAAGGCGGGCTACAAGCAGAAGCAGCAGACCAAGCGCAAGTTGGTCTCGGACTACGAATACGGCAGCGTAGGAGCGGACGCCGGAGCGGAAACGCAGTCCATCGACGACGAGTTGCAGGATGGCGATGAGTTTGAAACAATGCAAAACAATGCCATGCCCAGGCTGCTCACCGTCAAAGATGTCGAGCGGATGCGGGAGCGGAGCTACGTGCAGGACTGGAAGCGACTCGGTTTCGATGCGGAGTCGCAGCGTGGGTTCCGCATCAGCAATGTGAATGCTAGCTATGCCACCTGCCGATCCTATCCCGCCATAATAGTGGCGCCCGTCCAGTGCAGCGATGCGGCCATTATGCACCTGGGCCGCTGCTTCAAGGGTCAGCGCATACCGCTGCCCACCTGGCGGCACGCCAACGGAGCCCTGCTAATCCGGGGTGCCCAGCCCAACAGCAAGTCGGTCATCGGAATGCTAAAGAACACGACGGGAAGCAACACGAATGCCCATCACGATGTCACCCACTACCCGGAGCAGGATAAGTACTTCCTGGCCCTGATCAACACGATGCCGAAGCTTACGCCGTTGGCCATCAACCAGTATTCCGGCATGAATCTCTCGATGAATTCGTTGCTGGGCCACGGCCCTTCCTCCGACGATCGGCAGTGCCTCACGCCGGAACTGTCGCGCAAGCACAAGAATAACCTGGACATGGTCAGCGACGGCAGCAAGTCCGGCCAAGGAGGCGGCGGCAAAGGTGGAACGATGAAGGGCAATCAGAGCGCCTCGAATGCTCACGGAGCATTCCGCAAGATGCGACTGTACGCCTTGGGTGAGAAATCGCAGGCCAAGTCAAACATGAATGTGGACTTCTGCGCGGACTTCATTCCCGTGGATTACCCGGACATCAGACAGTCGCGTCCGGCCTTCAAGAAGCTAATACGCGCTTGCATGCCATCGCATAACACCAACGAGGCGGATGGCCAGAGCTTTGCCAAGATGGTGGAGCAGTCCGACTGGCTGCAGCAGATCTCCTCGCTTATGCAGTTGTCCGGGGCAGTGGTCGACCTTATTGATCTGCAGGAGAGCAGCGTGATGCTGTCGCTGGAGGATGGCTCCGATGTGACCGCCCAGCTCAGCTCCATTGCCCAGCTCTGCCTGGATCCCTACTACAGAACCCTGGATGGCTTCCGGGTGCTAGTGGAGAAGGAGTGGCTGGCCTTCGGTCATCGCTTTGCGCATCGTAGCAACCTGAAGCCCTCGCATGCCAACACAAATATTGCATTTGCACCCACTTTCCTGCAGTTCCTGGACGTGGTCCATCAATTGCAGAGCCAGTTTCCCATGGCATTCGAGTTTAACGACTTCTATCTGAGATTCCTTGCCTACCATGCTGTGTCGTGCCGCTTCCGCACCTTCCTCTTCGACTGCGAACTGGAGCGCTCGGACTCGGGCATCGCTGCCATGGAGGACAAACGCGGATCGCTGAACGCCAAGCACTTGTTTGGTGGCGGCGGTGGCATGGCGTCGAACGGTTCCGACGATGAATGTAACGTGTATCCATTGGATCTAAGGAGTCCAAGGACTCCGGCGCCAATGAGTCGCATCGGTCACTCAATCTTTGACTATATTGAAAGGCAGCACAACAAGACGCCCGTGTTTTACAACTTCCTGTACTCCGGCGACAAGGATATGACCCTGCGGCCACAGAGCAATGTGGCTGCCTTGGACCTGTGGAGCTACTATACCAACGAGGAGTTAGCCCAGGGACCGCCGTACGATCTGGAAGTGACCACCGTGGACGACGAAATCGATCTGTCCGAGATGAAGGGCAAGCGCATGGTCATCACAGCCGGCTACGACAACCCAGAGAAGTACAATCCCAATGCCTATGTCTGCCTACTTAGTGAGGTGAGGCAAGCGGAGACGGAGCGAGGAATTCTACCCCAAAAGTGGCTGCAGGTGTGGAATAGTCTGGAAGTTCCCAAGGTGGAGCCCATCCCTCGCAACGCTTCCCTCGGCAAGATTTTCGTGCAAACGCATCAGCACAAGCGCTCTACGTTGGAGATCATAATGAAGGGTCGTTTGGCGGGCTACCAGGACAAGTACTTCCATCCACATCGCTTTGAGAAGCATCCGTACACCACGCCCACCAACTGCAACCACTGCACCAAGCTCCTCTGGGGACCAGTCGGCTATCGGTGCATGGATTGCGGCAACTCGTACCACGAAAAATGCACCGAACTGTCTATGAAAAACTGCACCAAGTACAAGGCCATCGATGGATCTGTGGGGCCACCGAACGTGAGCATGTCGCAGGGCGACACCGCCAGCATTGCCTCCAGTGCCGCCACAACGGCGCGCACCTCCAGCCATCATTTTTACAATCAGTTTAGCAGTAACGTGGCCGAAAATCGGACGCACGAAGGGTGAGTTTGAATACTATAATTTATTTTACCCTTAACTGAAATTGATCTTAAAAAAAAAACCCCATAGACACCTATACAAGCGAGGCGCTTTGCTCAAAGGATGGAAACAGCGCTGGTTTGTCCTGGACTCGATTAAGCACCAGCTTCGTTACTATGACACATCTGAGGATACTGCTCCCAAGGGCATCATTGGTACGTATAGAATATAGAACTATTAGTTAAGGTGGAAAACTATACATTTGATTTTAATATTCCAGAACTGGCTGAGGTGCAGTCTGTAACTGCCGCACAACCTGCACAAATTGGCGCCAAAGGTGTGGATGAGAAGGGATTTTTTGATGTAAGTAGAACATCGATACCGCCTTCAATGAAATAATATTGAACAATTACAACAGACGCTTTCCTGGATATACAGGTTTTAAAAGTTATATCATTATCTGTCATTTCAGCTAAAAACATCCAAGCGCACCTACAACTTTTATGCGATGAACGCGAATCTGGCACAGGAATGGATTGAAAAGTTGCAAGCGTGCTTGCAATAAGATAAAATCTCCCTAACATCTTGTTCGGTTGTTCGCACACTTTCCTCTCCTGCTGCTTTGTCGTAGAACTAACCAGTATCCTTTTCTAGCACTACTTATTTAATATTCCGAATCTGTGTATCATATCATCATAGCTGAACTGTCTTGCGTACGTCGAAGGCCTGCCCTAGTTGATTTTTGATCTGTTAAATCGCTCGCACCCATTAACATGAATGTTATAGCAACAATTATGCCAATTATGTTAGCAGAAAGCGAAATGAAACATTAGTTAAACAATGGAATCCAACTGTAAATGTGAATGTAAAGAAACTATATAAATTATGTGATTGCAAAACAAAACAAACACAAAATCAGACTACATATATTATAAACTAACGATTGAAATGGAAAAACCGCCACGACCGCAAGTTTTGTATACATACATTTTTTATATACATATATATATAGCCTTATGCATAAACTACACAAACTATACACATATATGTAGGTATATATAGTGAATTTACCAAAGAATATTCCACCTTTGTTGCGCAATTGAAATGCATTTCTTGATTGCTTCCTCTAAAGTTTAAACTAACCCCTATTATTATGATTATTATTATTATTATTAAACGCTTTCCTTTATTTATATACACTACATGGTAATCAATATATAATACATACTTTAATGCAATTATTTGTGGCTTACAAACGATAATATACATTTTTAAACAAATGCCCTTGGTATTATTACTCATTACTGTGGTGTTCTTAGCCATCCGTCCAACCCATCCACATCGCTATCAGAGGAACGTGGTCCAGTAGACAATATTGAGTATAAAGAACGAGAACGGAAAGAAGAAGCGCGAGAACTTGTCTATATAGATGGCTGTGGAATGGCCATGGCAGAAAGTGTCGTACTGTGGCTCGATAATTGATTCCCGATGATGCTGCAGGGCAGGCTAAGAGGCGTTAGTCGGGAGAGTTTCTGGCTTCAATTTTCACCTAGCTCACCTTTAGGTCGTCCAAATCGCTGATATTCTCATCTGAGTAGCCCTTCATTGCCTTGGTGGCCACCGGTCCCATATAGTTGTTGACCACGGCGAACTCCATCAGCGACAGGAAGACGAACACCGAGCAGGACGACATCCAGACGTCTATCGCCTTAACGTACGAAACCGGGGGCAACGACTGCTGCGACTGTGTGTTCTGGGTGGCCAGGGTCAGCAGCGAGGTCACTCCCAGGGTAACACGTGCCGGTATCGCCTCCGGCTTGATCCAGAACGATATCCAGGACATGACCACGATCAGAGCCGAGGGGATGTAGGTGTGGAACAAATGGTATCCCAGGCGACGTCGCAAATTGAACACAATGGCCAAACAGGTGAAGTTGCCTGACAAAATAAAGCGATAAATGGAAATTAAGTGTCTTAAATGCTAGTTGGGTTTTTAAAAATGTAATTAAAAAAGAAGCCTTATATGTTTAACTACTATATATCCCTCTATGCTCACCCGTAGAGTATTCTATGGTACAATCGGTAGTGTAGTTGTTAGATATGTCCAGTTGAGGCAACTCAATCTCAGCATTGACCACCAGTGGGTCAGTCATGTTCCAAATGAACACCAAATCCTCCACCGTATGAGATACTGTTGATCAAAGATTGCTTAAAATCTGTCACCGTGAGAAAACATTTTGAAAGGAAGCAGAAATCGGGAAACCTTCAAGCAATATTGGACATTGGCAAGGGGTTAGGTGTAAGGAAATTTCACATTTCCACCTACAACTCTCGATCATCATGGAACAAATTTGCGTGTCGTGTGGATAGGACTCGAACTTCATGGCACACGACAGGACCAGCGTGAGCTTGGACATGTAGAGCAGCGTCTTGTCGTGGTACAGCCAGAGATAGTGATTCGGGATGCTCATCTCGTGAAAGGTGACCTTCTTGGCGTTCTTGAAGAAGCAGTCGGGTCGCCATATGCTGTGCAGCCAGTCCACATCCAGGATGCGGTACTGTTCGCTCATATTCTCGGGCAGCCGCAGGCGAGGATCACGCCAGCTTTGTGCAAGGAAAATGTCCGTCACATAGGTCTGACGGAGGAAAGTGGTATAACCATATAGCTTTGGGATATCGATGGCTTAAAAAATTACTCACCATAGACTCCTCGTTGATAGAGTCTAGCGAGAGGACCGTGACATGAAAGTAGACTACGGTGGGCTGGCCCAGCAGCTTGGGAGCCCTGTTCTTGTCGTAGGTCTTAGACGGAATTGGCAGAATGTCCGGGAGGGAGAGACTCGACTCGTAGTGGGAGACCAGCTCGGCGCTCTCCGTGTTGTTTCTGCCAACGGAAAGGGGTAAGCGTGTACATGTGGACTTTGGAAAACCAGCCTTGTGGGGAAATCTGATGAAACTAAAAGCAATGGCAGTCGCACCCACCTGAAACCATGAACACAGTGGCACGGCTGGATCGATTGCTCCAGCATGTGCAGGCAGATTGCCAGCGCAATCAGAGATCTGTACGCCACCAATTTCACAGTTGGAACTTGCATTATTATGAACACACTAGCTTTGGCTTCAATATTGCTTTTTTCCCACGACACATCGCCCAGCAGCAGCAACGGCAGTCCATGTCATTGTCCAAAGTCGCTCATTTCGAACTGAACTCGATTGGAGGATTATTTAACACGTGCCACGAATTATATTTTACTCGCCTTCTTCTGGCCGTTGCAAAAACCAATAAACAAACTGCAGGCAGAGTTATCGCGACGATTGTGATGTGCTGCAAAGTGTGATAAATTAATTTCTATGGTTTCATTCGCTTTCATTGGCATTCGCACATTCCACTTTTCAAATTGACAACTGACCCCGGAGCCCAGCGAAAGGGCGGCGAACAGGAAATGATGTGCGTACCGACGGACAAGGGCATTAATTTAAATGTGCACTCTGTATTTTGTGAAAAATAACTGCGAAAAATGTATCAAAAACAGCTTGACTGGCGCAGAGTTACGAAATTAAAAAAATGGGCGCCAACATGATTTATCGCGCATGTTCCCAGTTTTGCTTTTGCCAAAAGCTTTCGATTGCATTTCATTTCATTTTTGAGTAGACGAACTGAATTTAATGGAAAATTACTTTTTGACATGCTGCTTTTAAAGTTATTCGACTATTTATTGGTTTAAGCCTGCCGTTGGAGAATTTAAGGAAAGTACATAACTTTGTGGTATTTGTAAAAGTATTTGAACTGCACTAAAATAACATTTATAGTTTTTATTTTATTTATGTAAAATTTTACTTATTTTAAGGACCTTGATTCCTGATATAATAATCGGAAAAGAACTAAGCTTATTATTTCGCACAAATAACGGTCGCGTTGCCAACCACTGCTCAGATCTGGCAGCGCTCTCGCACCCAATCAGCTGTTCGCAACGTTGGCAACACTGGCAGGTCAAAATATTGATTGTTCACTGTTGGTTTTTGGCGACTTTAAAATGTAGTCAGTGGGACGAAAAAGCTATTTATAAAGACCCCCGAACAGGTGCGAACGAATAAACAAAATTGTTGAGACCTAGAGTAACATGGAAATCTGCACGACAATCGCAGGTGAGTGACGAAAACGAGGTGTTGTAAAGTTTAAGCCCGGTGCGACTTTCGGGAGGGGGCGGCGGGTCGGGGGTCATCATTTTCCTTTATGCAGGGTGACGCGATTTTGCTGCGGCGCATTGTGCAACTTGTGGATATTGATTAATTGCAAGAACGCCGAGATACACAATAACCTTTGCATTTTTTTCCCAAAGGTTAAAGAATAAAAAAAAGGCGCCCAAAGCTCCCAACAAGTGCGAAAAACAAGTACGGGTACAATGGAATCCCCAGTGTATCCCAAGGCCAACAACAATCTGGGCATGGGCTCAGGCAAGGTAATCTCACCCGTGGACAAGATGAGCTGCAGCCTGAACAGCAGCAGCACCATGGAGGACACCACGCCCAGCGACTCTGGTGTCCAAATGCTGGACTCGGAGAATAGCGACGTGATGGTGGAGTCCATATGTTCCTATGAGGAAAACCTTCGGCCATCATCCACTTATCCCCTTACACCTGCGGTGGACCCCAACTCGAATGTGACTTCTGCCGCCGTCGCCGCGCCTGAGGAATCTATGACCATCAGCGAGTGCTCTACGTTTGACACCACCGAGAAGATCGTGTACCGTCGCAAGGTGCACAAGACCTCATCCGCTGCCAAGACGCCCAAGAAGCGGGTATCCTTCCACGAGGACATACTGAAGAACACACGCACCGACAACATTCATATCGAGCACGGCTTTATCACCTATAAAAACGGCCGAAAGCTGGCCTTCGCCAACTCGGCGGGCGTGGCCGGCGCTCCGGGCCGTTACTCCTGGTGCCCAGATCGGGAGCGCCCAGATGGACCCAATGAACTAAGTGCCGCTGGCCGGGAAGACGATGGCGAGGACGCGGCAGGCGCCGGCGGTGGAGCGAGGCGAAAGCGACATCTGGTCTACCGAAATGCATGCTCTGATGTCTTGGACTATGCCAACACGGATATTTTCGATACAGACGAGTCAGGTGGTCTCCACTACGACACATCGGGTGTCTTCGAATACGGACCGAAGGCAGAGGAGCCATCCCGCCTCTACAAGTGTGTCTGCAGCAGCTCCAACTCCAGCCTGGACTCGGACGAGCAGGACAAAAACTCCAATGGCAATCGAAAACAGTATGAGCAGGCCAAGAGTAGCTCCTGCGACTGCATCGGGATGAGCAACGCCAACAACAATCTAATCGGTAAGATCGATCTACGTCGCTTTCCTTAAAAATAATAACTAACATTCGCTGATTCCGAATAAATAGGTGAGAACTGCTATTACTCGGAGCCCAATATCGGAGATGCCGACAGCCCTAAGGTGAAGTCTGTTTGGAACAAGGAGAAGAAGCCCAAATCGAGCTGCTTGAAGAAACCAAAGCGGCAGACGAACATTATACTCGAACAGGACCTCAATGGACGGGTGAAGAAGTTCAACGTGCATGACATCAAGCACCAACTGCTGGACAACAGCAGCAAAATGATCTTTGGCTCACTAAAGAGCATCTTCACCATGCCGCTGCCAGAGCGCGGTGTTCCAGAGGGCTCTGAGGACCTCCAGGCCGTGGTTGAGTGCATCCCGGAACTGACTCCCGATCACAAACCCCGACCAGTGGCCGAATCGCCACCGCTCAAAGCCAAGCCATTCCTGAGCAAGAGCCTCGATGGCAGCAAGCAGGCACAGCCAGTTAAGAAATTCGTGCACAACGTGGACGAGCAGTTACGGCGCAAGAACGACGACGGCGACGACGGTGCCAGCTCTACGGAAGCCTCACCAATGGACACAAAACAGCCGCAGACGTTGCAGCGCCAAGAGGAGTTTGATAAGGAAACAGGGCCGCCGATAATGGGCTCAAGCGCACACGGGGAGTTTCGCAGCAAGTTCATCATTAATTGTGAGAGCACTGTTTTCGAGCACACGGGCGTATCTTACGAGACCGGTGAGCCGTCACACTCCGAGCTCTCGTCCTCCATACAGCACACTAGCGTGGCCAGCTTGCTGGAGCAGAACACTCCCATTGCAGAGCCGGCCAGCCACAAGAAGTCGTTCATGGACGCTCCAATCGCAAAGACCTTCAGCAACTTCTTTCGCAGCTTCAAGGATAGCACAAGTGCTGCAGGAACGCCCGTAGAAAAGCAGGAACAAGCAGCCACAGATACTTATTTTGGTAAGCAATTACTTTTTAAATTGTAACTGGTAAAATAAGAAATGAAATTCCAGCATCGAAAATGTCGAAGCAACAGCAACCAGCGCCTCCCAGCTCCGACGCAAAAAGCGTGGACAGCCCGTACAGCCAGCACGCTACTACGACCACCAGCATCCGCACCAGAGCCGCAGTCTGCACAGTCCCAGTACATACCTATCTACAGGACGCGGTGGCAGTGGACGCGATTCAAAGAGCACGATTCTCAGCGAGGAATTTGACGATATTCTGACCATAACCACAACGGATACAACCAACGACAAACGCTCAATGGACAGTGAAATGGTGATTGTTGACTACAATGACGTGGATTACGCACACCTGTTGAAGCCTCCAGCTCCGGCGGCGGCCAAGACCTCGCTAATAAATCGCTTCCTTCGGAATGTCACACAGAAGAAAATCATGGAGACCTCCATACGCAAGAATAACTTCTTTGCGGATAAACTGCGAACCGAACAGAGGCACACGGGATCTGATCTCTACGTGAAGGGTGCGCGACCCAAGAACTACGAGTTGATTGACGATCTAAATGCCGAGATTGCCATGGAGATTGAGATGTGTGGCACGAACTCGCCGCGCCGAGAGCTAGCCATCAGTATGGATCCCGATTTACCGGGTTGCAGTTCGTCCAGCTTTGAACTAGGCATTGGAGAGATATCGATTGACTTATTCAAGGGAAAATCATTACTGAATCTTCAGCAATCGAATGAGCAGCTAATGAAGGTATTTCCAAGATTCATATCCTACAAAATCTAAAATTAATAAATGTTGTTTCTTGAAGGTTTTCAAACTGTATACGGGCTATAGTTTCGATGGCATTATGACTCCTGTTCTCGTCTTACTGACGGACAGAACGCTGTATGTGGCCAATCTGGACAGGAACTATCTTCGTGCCAGATTTGTTTTGGCCTACAAGGATCTGGATGTTATACTGGTAAGAGTCTTCTACGTCCCTACTTCAAGATCTATGGCTGTAAATATAACTATTTCCATTCCCTTAAGATGGGACCCTTTGGTAATACGGTGTTGCTGAGCAACAGCACCCGTGATATGCAGCAGGTTCTGCTCGCGGGTGGGCCCTATCCGGCCGGATCGTTGGTGGCCAATCTGGAACTGTGCGCCCGGCGCAGTGGCTCCACCCTACCAGCAGTCGGTCAACTTACCCTCGAACACTTGGCTCCTCTGCAGGCATTTGTGCGTGCCAACAGTTGCGTGGGCAGGGATGAGCACTGGCTTTTCTACGCGGTGGTCAACGTGCCCGCTGACGGAGCACTGCGAGTGGAGTCGCCAAGTGAACCACTGGGTCCCTCCATCAAGGGATTCCTTATGCACCGACGGCTTAAGCAGAGCATAAGCACATCAGCTGCCTCAAGGATATATTGGCAACCAGGATATTTCCTACTGAAGTAAGTGGCTTGCGCGATTCCCGGGACTTAGGGTTTAGTAACAAAATTTGTTTTTCAAGGGCCGGCGTTCTGTACATGTTCAACGATTCTACACAGAGGCTTCCCAGCTGGGCCATGGCCCTGGCCGAGTGCCAAGGTGCCCGACGGACTGTTAAATCGGAGCGGCCGCACTGCTTCGAGATAGTGCTGAAGGGCGAGCTGCTGCAAATGGCAGCGCCCGATGAGTACGTGGCCTCCGAGTGGCTGCAGGCTCTCCTGCAGTCAGCCAGTGGCGTAAGTGATAGAATTGCTCGTGTACTTGAAACTCCTTTAATTATTTTTTGCCACTCAGCTTGCTGTGCCACAGGAGAAGCACAAAACCCTGGGCTGTACTTTGATAGTCACACAAAACCATTTGATAACCTTGCGCGAAGACTTTTCGGCTCCGTTGCGGCAAATAAGCCAACAGCACGCAGATAACAATGCAGGAGCACCGGAGAACAAGGAGATATTGCTAGAGGAGGATCTACTCAGTGTTTTTGAAACCAGTAGCTTGGTAAGTGTTTGCTGTTTACCTCATAATACCATATAATAATATGGGAAACTCTCTTTCAGATGGGCTCCACCATGAGTACGCCAACACGTGGCACTCAGCAATCATTCTCCTCGGTCAGTTCCACGCCCACAAAGCACACAAATGATGCGGAGGTATCCAAGGAAGACGCGACTTCGCCAGGAAAGTCACAAAGGATGACTAGTGTCTATGGAAAGGACTCCGGCCTGGCCATACTCACCTGTGCGGACATCAAGGCAATGACTGGCATTAAGATAACATCTCGAGCTGAAACCTGGTGGTGCATACTGGAGTTCTCCTGCCAGGAGGCGCTCTTGGAGAATCTGGATGATCTGGTGATATTCTTTGCCAGCAGCATGGAGATGCAGCGTTTCCTGCGCTTGCTAGAGCAACTTTGGCAGTCTAAGAACGTAGGTTGACCCGCTGACTTTCAAAGCTATTCTACAATATAATAACAATGTTTCCATGGACTTTACAGAATGATCTCTTTCCTATAACCATACTGGACGACGGGGACACCCTGGCCGAGCAGTGTACCCAGCTTTATGTGGACACGAACAGGGCTTGGGAGCCCTTGCTAACAGCTGCGCTGGGTTAATCCGTGGCTTAGGCAATATATACTCCATTTCCAAAATAGACAATTATATTTCCATATAACTCAAGAGTTAAATATTCTATCCTGAATACTCAAAGTAGATAATGAACAGAAAGTATTGGTATTTATATACATAAACGTATACATATAGTCGGTGTTATATATTATGATTTTGTAATACTTGCTTCCGCTTGACTCAACCCATTCATTTGCGCTGTTATACATTTGAATAATTTTGTGATATTAACCTTAAAAATCGCTGATCTTTGGTATATAGTTTTTTTCTAGTCTGTTTATACTTGATTTCTATTGATTATTCTGAACTTATATAAATACATATAGACATACATACATGTGTACAAATACTGCACAGAAAACTAAGATATTATACGTAAACTTATATACATATATATTGACCTTGTAATCCGAAATGTTATGTTAATGGGGGTGCTCGATTGGTCCAAGGATCATATCCATACGATATACAAATAATGATATGTGGCTATTTATAAAATACATATACAAATTTGTAAAAGCTTCTTAGGAAAGGTGTATGAAGTGGATTTAATATATTTTTTTTGCAAAGCTGTGCCTGTCCTTTTCAATTAGCTTAGATTAAAATCCCATCCCGACGCCCCCGTCTTTTCTTGGTAAGCCTTTTCTCTCCAGTCCCACTAAAAAGCTCATGATAATTAATAAAGTGAATATAAACGCCATTAAGAATCGGATTTTTATTTTATCCTAAGCCCATTGAGTGATGATGGGCCTTGACATTTTCAATTATTGCCCACTGGCGATGGGTTTTTGTCCTGGGAGAGTGAGTTTTCGTAATTCCAACTGTGGGAATTAGCGGCGAAGTTTTGAAAGAGTGCGGGATGCAATTGCACGAGTGCGAGCGATATGTTTTCGGAGGAGGAGGATACTGGAATAGGGAACGAGTTGCCCGCACACAGGCAGGTTGTGTTTGTACACAGGCTACGTATGTATGTACGCGTGCATGTGTCTGCAGGTACATTTGGCGGTACACGCCCGTGTGTGCGTGTCTGTACATTCCAGGGCCGGTGATCGAGTTTTAAGGAAGCTATCTGATATTCGACAATATTCGCCCCGTCTGCGCGTAAATTCATAATTGGAAAATGTGCATATAAATTCTAGATAAACACATGTAACATTTGCAGCCGCGTCGCTCAAAAATCATGCCAAACAAAGCATTGCATTCAAAGGTTCAAGCGCGCCAGAGTGAGAGGGAGCGAGCGAGCGAGCGGGATGGCGCGAGAGAGACTGAGAGGCGAAGCAGGGAGAATGCGAGAGAACGTAAAAACTCCAACCCTCTTAAATTTAAACGAGTAGAAGACAAGACTGCAACAGGAAAAAACAAGAATGAGCAAAGACATACAGACATGCATACACTGGCATTTATGCAAGTGCACGTGTGTGTGTGTATGGCATTAACACATAAAAATTAGGCTGCCGTCAAAGCGACTTGGAAGTGCGCTGCCTTTTAAAGAAAAGGGTTTAACTATTTACATATATATAGGATTTTATTTGTTTATAATCAAATGTAAAATTGTTTCAAGAAATTATGTATGATACTAAGTTTGAACTTTTTGAATTTGAAATTTTTTAAACTTGTTTTTATTTTATATATATATACAAAATGTAACTAATAAAATGTGAAAACGTACTAAAATTTTAGGAGACTGTTTTTAAATCCCGGAATTAATATTTGTATCTTACTGATGATCCTTGGAAACACTTGCAAGCCAAAGGGTTAAGAACAGATTTTAAAATAGAATCAGAATAAGAATCAAGTACACAGCAGAACTTGTCATCGTAGTGCAGAAGAACCACAGCCACACGGCCTGCTTTCTTTTGCCGCTGGACTCACTTTCATTAAAGACAACATACAGCGCAGCAGAATTAAATGCAACGAGAGCAATGCGCTCGAGAACGCTGCGCTCGCCGCTCTTTCGCTCTGCTCTGCCTCTCTCCGGCCGTCCGTCTCACTGTCGCCGTGGGCAAACAGATCCAGATACATGCACACAAGCTTATAACCAAACATAGATACTTAAAACACACGGCGTATAAACGCCGCTACATACAGACATTCACATGTAAACGTATAAGTGCACAGCAATACCACACACAACCCCAAAAAGTTGGAAAACCAAATAAAAATACAAGGCGCATTGTGTGTGCGTTTTTCTTACGGTCAGCCAGCGCCGATATATGAATACCCTACGGGGGTTCTTGCCAGAATTACGCTTATTTAACTGTTATATTGTAAAATTTAAAAATTAACGGTCAATTTATTTTTATTGAACTAAAGTGTAAAATTCTTAAACAAATATATATATATATACGATAATTTTAATGAAATAAATGCAATTTGTACTTAGAAAATATTATCTTATTTACTTTCCATCTTTACTCAGTTCTATCACTAAACTTAGTACTTACACTTTTTAAAAATATTCTAAAAATGAAATCGTGTAAAGAACACAATGTTTCATACATATAATTTAATTCCGTTTCCATAAAAAAGTGCAATCTTTATGGCCTCTTCTGGATCGCACTTAATATCCAAATCCACACACTTATTCGAGAAGTCATCCTGCTCCGCGTTGTCAATTCAGTTGTTGTTGGCGGCCACAAAAAGTAGCTCATCTCTCGGTGGAAACCAGTTTTTATGCTACGCTCGCAACCGGTTTTCATCCTGATAACTTACAGCGAACATCGTGTCGTGTCTGGCTGCTTGTCTGTCTGCTTTTGGCGTCTCAGTTCCAGCATAAATTGCACTTCGCCTGCACGGATCGCGCTTGGAATATCTTCCGCCGCGCAGCAATCTCTGGCAAGTGACCAGGAGCAAGGGCTAATCTCGGCTAGGCAGCAAGAGCAAGAGCAGGGGCCTGGGGCCAGTGTCATATGCCCGGTGCTCGGTGCAGCGAAATGTAAGGAACGGAACGTACAAATAAACGCGCATTTTCCAGAGAAGTAGAAAAACTTCCACCCTCAAAGCGGCACACTCATACAGACATTCGTACAAACACACACAGCGAACTAATACAAACATGTAAGAATGCTGCAGTCATGCAGGCACAGGGTATGCGACGCAGTTGATACTCATTAACTGAGAGAATTTATCAAGAACAGTTACTATGCGAATCAAGAATAAATTACCAGATTTTAACGATATAAAAGGGTACAAGATTTATGATAAAAAATCGTTATTTTTATCATTATATCTTGATAGTTTCTAACGTTTGCCACTTTTCTATTTAATTTTTATCCAAAAATTTACCAACTGCAACATTGAACTTAAAGTGTGCAAACATATTTTGATTTTACTTCTCCATTTATAGATAATGGATCGTAGTGCGAAAGTTCGACGGTTCAGCGTTTTACTATCACGGATTTTAGCTGCATATTTAGTTAAAGAGGAGGCTTAACGGAAAGCACGTTGGAAAAGCTTTTAAGAGGAAACGATAAGACAGGCTGTTCCATCCAACCAAACCTCCGTTCGATCCGATATACCCGCTGTGTCCCTGGGCACACTGTCACTGTCATTTGCGTCGCAGCGCTGCCGTCGTCCGCGTCCGCGTCGCTCTGCCTCTGCTTCTGCCTGGCCCAGTGTTTCCGCTTTCTTTCGCCTCGTTGTAATGTTACTTTTAGTTTGATGTCAGAGCCTCGCCGAGCCGGTCGAAAGTCGTAAGCGTAATCGTAAGCGAGACTTTAGTGCGATTCCGCTCCGTTCCGCCGGGGTGTGTGTCTATGTGCGTGTTTGTGTTTAGTTCGAGCAGAGCCAGAGCAGAGCACCAAGCCAGAGCCAGAGTCGCAGTCGAGAATCGAAACCGAAAGTGGTTCTCCGCGTGTGTGCGTGTGCGAGTGTGAGTGAGTGAGTGCTCGTTGTTGTTCTTGTTGTGTTGGTGCCTGCTTTTCTACCCCCGAAAAAGCAAAGCACAGCATAAAACTGTGCGCTCGTACGCGCGCCAGTGTGTGAGTGTGTGAGGAATGAGGAAAGGAGGAGAGAAGAAGTAGAAGGAGAAGGTGAAAGAAAAGAAAACCAACCCCCACCAGCGGCGGCGGAAAAGAAGAAGAAAACAACAACAGAAGGCACACCACTACCACTACCATTACGATTACCACTTTCCACCACCCACTCTTCGTCATCGCGAAAAACGGGACTCGTGTAGAAACCGATCGAGAGAGCGAAGAGAGTGCGACCGAACCGCTTTAAAGGATTATTACTATTCTGAAGAGGGCCCCGCGTGGCCGCGTCAACATCCGCATTGCTTCAGCCGCCCGGCCGATCCTGACATGATGAACTTCTCCGCGTTCGGCGGCCCCTTCTCCGGCATCCATCAGTTTGCCGCTAAATTTGATGCTCAGACGCCCGGCGCCTTCGGTACGCCCCCCGCTGCAGCCGTGAATGCAGCAGCCGCTGCGGCGGCCGCCGGCACCGATAACCATGTGCAGCGCTATCAGACCAATGGCAATCACTTTAATCAGAATGTGCCCAACGGTAAGTGCATCTGCCACAAACACATCACACACATAAGCCATACATACATTGCCCCCCCCCCGCCCAAGCGCATGCACATGCACATGCACATGTGTCTGTATAACATAATCACTAAAAATTTATTTTATTTTTATCGATTTATTTTCGCCCGCTGCGGGCAGCGACGCCGGCGTCATAGCGTTCAGGGGGGTATAACGAATACACTCTCACTCGAGCAGCGGCAGCGGCAGCGACCGCGGCAGAGGTGGTGGCAGAGAGGGTCGGGCTATGGGCTCGCCTAATGCCCTACACACTGGGTTTCGCTATTGGGGGCCATGTGGGGGTAGCAATAAACATGATTCAGACCGCGAATACGTTGCCATAAGAACTTGGATTACTTTTACTTGAGTTTCTAAACCACTCTGTCAATAAAAGTTATTTTATTATTTTAGTTTTAGTTGGGATATGTTTTAGAAGGATATTTGTGTTCTTTTTTTTTGTATAAAAAGAACTGCCGCAATAAGGAAATATAAAGTTTCTTCGATCATACCCCTAGAAGTAAAATAAATAAAAAGTATAATAAAACTTTTATAATTTCAACCTTACCTACACTTTTCACAAAGTACGTTTGGGTATGGCTATGATTATTCAGATTTACGACCAATAAAATTAATTTGCCTCATAGATCGTGATTTGAATTCATAAAATTTATTTTAACTAAGTTTTTAAAGGACATTGTGATTTAGTATACCATAACATGTGAAATTCATTGCAAAATTTTAAAAGTTCCGATAACAACCGAAATAGGATACATGTGCAAACTAGATAGAATAATTATAATACTAATAATAATATTATTAAAAATATTTTTAAAGTTTATATACATTGGGGATTAGCTTATTGAAAACAAAATGCCCGAGAATATCATTAAATAGAAGGTAGAAAACTTTTATAAACTCTTTTAATGCGTCCAAAATAGAATATACATTTGCAAGAACAAAATTTGAATTTCACATAAAAAATAAATATATATAAAATAAATGTATATTACTAATAATAATATCTTAATTTCAGAGATTTTATAATTATCTGTTATTCAAAAACTGATTGGCAATTACCAACCCATTGCTATTTTTAAAATAACCCTAAAGATTTGATGAGTTTTACTAAACTATTTTGTAATAAACAAATTGATGTTGAAATGCATTTTACTATTTTATGGAAAACAACAACCCCCCCTGAGTACTTTAAACAATACTTTACTTAAATCGCCAGCGAAAGGCTGCTTTCCATCTGGATCTACTTACTGACATTCTCGTGTGGGCATGTGTGAGTGTAAGTGAAACTGGCATCAAGCGGGTTTTCCACCCCCAACCCTGATGCAGAACGCTCGCTGGCTGGCTGGCTGGCTGGCACTCTGGCCAGCGCAGAAGATGTCTTCCTCAGGCAAGCAGCAGCAGCTAGTCCAATTTGTAAACCGCACTACAATTTTTTGGGGGTTGGTCGCGGGGTGGAGCGACGACTTAGTAAAAGCACGAGTATACCCTGTCATCAAAGCTGAATATAACGATTTTTCGTCGTTGTTTTTGTTGTTCTGCGCTCTTTTTTATACGAGTTTCCGACGCTCTATGTTTTGAGTCATTACCACCCACCCCCGAGTGGGGGTGTATTGGTGAGTGTGTGCAAACCATTCCTGCTGCTCTTGTTGTTGTTTTGCGTGGCTTGAAAATGCAATGAACTCAAATAACTTTTGAATTTGCTGCATTTCACTTTGTTTTTTGTCGTAGGGGTGGGTTTCGTTCTCTCCAGCTACTTAAGCACACACATAGAAATACAATTAAATACATATATGTATGTGTGTTGGCTTGGCTCAGTGCGAGTGCGAGTGTGCGAGTTTACAACCCCCAACCCCTAATGGGCCTGCCATTGCTTTTTTAATTGCACTGACTTCCTGCCAAGTTGCAACTTTTTTCGTTGTTGTTGTAGTTGCAGGGTGTGACCAGGCCCACCCCTCATATATATTGAGTGCACAAAACCCTCATGCCCCAGGTTCATCCCCCAACCACAGTCTCCTTCTTCTTATCAATTCTAATTAGTTGCATTTCCTTGCATAATTAGATTCCCAGGGCAACCCCATCCCCCACCACATCCACTGCAGCATTTCATAATTTATTTTTGCCCTGGCAACTGCACAGATATTATTTTCCACTTGCATTTATTGGAAAGTGGAGAACCAAGCCCGAACCCAGACCCAAACTCCACTGCATCGGTTGGGTTCATTGATCCCGCCTTTTGAGCTACGCATTATATTTCCAGTTTAGCGTTTTATATTTTTTACCTGCTGCCATAACAGGAAAATGCGTTTGCCAGTGTGTGTATGTGTTCGTTGTTCCTGTATTTGTGGGTTGCTCTTTTATCTCCCTCTGTACACACACCGAGATATGTGTGTGTAATCCACGGCGCGGGGTATTCAGTATTCGGCATTCGGGGGTACTCGAGTGCCCAAGCTGATCCCAGGCAGGTATGGTGTCCCACGTACTCGAGCCACTGCATTTTCATGCTTTTCTCGCTTATTAGCTGCATTATCGCTGCCCTGCGACTTTCTGACCTGCTCGAGGTTTATCTCTCGATACCTACCCGATAATTTAGCCGGGTTGCTTGTATAAATCATTATTGGGTTACCGGGAAATGCTGCCAGCAGACAAGGTTTGTTGGAAATGTAAACAGATAAATGCTGTCGGAGATTGGGCGAACTTTACTTAGACTTCAGCTGTTGGAAAACCCAAAACTGAAGTATAATTAGGATAGAAATAAAACGCATTTGAAGAGATGTGTATATATACACTTATGTATAGAAAAAGTATGAACTATTTATCATTTTATGCAAAAGGCTAATAGATAAAGCTGCTGATTTTATGTTCTTATCTTGGTATAGACAATTTTTTTTTTTTTTGTGATCCTATCATAATTGTATTATATCAGTAATAATGTATGCTTGAAACTCTTTCTCAACCTAAGATTGTAAATTTAAACATCCTATCCCTACTTATCGCTAACATATAATTTACTATTTAGTCAAATAAATTTAAATACAAGACAATTTCACCAAAGGGAGGGGAAAAACACAGAAAACAACAATAGTAACTTTTAATAGATGATTATTATAAATTGCTTACTCTTTTTTCTCAGTTTCAATTTTGCGTTAAACTGTTTTATTCCTTATATTTGCGAGAGTAAAATAAATATAAATTCTCTTTAACATTTTTGAAATTTTCTGTTTTCTGAGTTGGTTGAAAACAGGAGAATGGGTCTCAAGCCTTTATTAGAATGTCAGTGGACACCGGGTATCTTGTTGTCGAGGACACGCTCTGCTCTCCCTTTTATTAACGTCCCCCTAATGTACAGCAGACACCCCAGCCATAAAACATTTGCATTTTTTATGTACATACATACATTTGTATGTACTAAGTTATGTACCCATGTGCACTGTACATAGAGGTATGTGCTTCGCGGGTGTGAATGACTCGTTACACCCCCAAATCGTTGCCTGGATGTATGCAACACTAAAAAAGTGCGCATGATAAAGCAATTACGATGGGTACACAGACCCAAACACCGAAAACCCCTTTTAATGGATATAGATAAATAAATATTAGCGCGCATTGATTATTTATTTCTTTGTTGTTCCACCATTGACTTTAAGGCTTAAAGCGGCCGTAGAGCTTTTGACTTTTTTTGTTTCGTCCTGCTGGCGCTGGTGACTTAAACTCTGGCGATGGCGCCGTTTGATTCTACCCTTCTCAGTCTCGTTCGTGTTACTGTACACTCAGAAAAGCGTTGTTTGTTAATAAAAATAACGTTTAAATATAAACTCGCTTTATATTTATAGTTAAATTTTTTACTTTAAGTGGGTATGGGAATATATTTGGTACTTCAAATATATTTTTTCTTAGGTTCCTTTTAATCAATGATTTATTTGTTACTCTTTCCCCGTTTGCATCATTTATGTTCATCATGGAAATTATAAGCTCGAAATTTCTCAAAGAATTGTTTACTCAGGCCTTACCTCGGCTTATAAGTAGTATTTATGGGCAAAAACAAAATATTTTTGATATTTTAAAACAAAAGCAAAACTGTTTCAGTAAAGACCACTTAATCGTTTATAGTGGTTTAAAATATTTACAATGAAAAATAGATCGTAAGAAATAGTTTTCATTATTTTTTAAATTACTATATTGTTTTTGAGCAAAACAACGTGTGAGTGTTTTATGCACTTTCTTTTTTCATTGATTAATTGCCTGATATTTTGCCTTTCTTTGTAAAGTGTATCATGCTAGCACCCCTTCTACTCTTTCTCCCCCGCCACACCACCTCACGGACATACGCTCTCACTCTCTCGCTCTCTGCTGGCAGCACACTTCGGGTCAAGTTTCGCCCAACTCCGTTAGGGGTTGCAAGCTTTTCCCAACCACTAAGCATACTATCCCAATCTCTGGCCTAAGCACTCTCTTTCTCTCGGGCTTAGTCTCTTCCCTCTACCGCGCGGGCGCTCTCACCGCTTTCACTGCCTCTCACACACGCAGACATTTGCGAGCGACACACATAGACAAAGCATGGACACAAACAGGACGAGATAAACGCCATGTTTTCCAAATCGCTGCCCGGCGCATTCCTTTCCATTTTGTTCCACTTTGCCGCGAACGATCCCCAGAAACCCACACGCTCTCCCACTCTCCATCCTGTACTCTCCACTCTCTCCGCTCTCTCACTCTCGCTTGGCCGTGTTTCCGACTTCACCGACTTTGACTCGTTACTCCGGCTCCAGCTCCGAATACGAGTCCGAATCCTGCAATATATTCGCCTCCTCCACGTTGTCGTTGTCGTCATCCTATTTATGGGAAAGTGAAGTGAAAAGTGAAATGCCACGGCCGAACCGACGAAAACGACGAATGCCGGTTGCCATCCACAGCCACATCCTGCTTTTTGTTGTTACCATGTCTCCGTCTCCATCTCTGTTGTTGTCGCCCGTTTTTTGGCCACTACAGTCGGTATTTTCCGGCTGCCTTTGAACCCTTTTTTTGGCTACCTTTCAATTTTCATGTTTTTTTTTTTTTTTTTTGCATTTGTTGTCGAAGTTGTTTGCCGGATGATGATGAAGCCTTTACAAATTGACACTTGGGCAATTACATTAGTAATTCATTACAACTTAGAAGTGTATTAAAAGGCTTATGTTTCGAAAGTGAACGAAAGTTTACTTGGAGTATAATACCATTAAATAAATTACATTCATTCAAATGCTTTCTCCTTTTAAATTATAAATTTTTAAATGTTCTAAAATTACTTTTTATCTTAATTGTATATGTATTTATGTATTTTCTTTACTTTCTTTACTTGATAACGAATTTTTCACCCATGTATTTATGTTAATAAGGAAATCAATATTATCAATATTAATTTAATTTAACTGGACTCCATTACAATATGACAATATATGGAAAATTTTATTGTTTATAGGTGCTATTATAAAGCGCCTTTTAATAATTTATTTTTTATAGATACTGTTATAAATCTAGGGTTCTCCAGAAATCACTTGGGTTTTTTAACCTTTTAAAAATATGTATAAATGTCTGTACACCCCCGAATATACTTACTTCTCGAGGAAATATTTTCTATTTTCCATTTCCTTAGATTTCTAAGTTTCCCATTGATTTTGCATAACCAAGTAAAGTGTTTTATTGCTCTGATTTCTCGTGACGGTTAGGCATAATCATTTGCATAGCCATATGGTTTCAATTTAAATTACTGCCACTTGGACGATTTTATTAAAGTAACACTTAGGGAAAGCTAGCAGCGAAAAGAATTAAAGCATTCGGAAATATGTTAAGTTATGGCTCAAGGTCGAATGGTAATTTATACAGAGACTAAGCCCAGCACAGGCCACACGCACAGGGACACATAAATTTCACCACGTCAGCGAGAGGAAAAGGCTCTTCCTCTCCGCCTTCAAACAGCTGACGTTGTTCCCCTTTTTATTTGCCTAATTGTGAATATCATTATAAAATGTTGAGAAAACTGCTTCCCGATTTTGAATCCTTCCATTTAGAGTCAACTCTATGGAGGACACAGGAACAATCTGAGGCAGGCGTACATATAGAAAAGCCAGGCAATTGGCAACAGCCCGAGAATGTTATTTATAAAACCGAGCACCCGGCTAAGAAAAAGCCAAGAAGCAGGCAACGCGGATCCGGGGAAAGCGGGGCAGATGCACACACACACACACACACACACACACACACCCATATTCACCGAAAAAGCGAAGAAAAAAGCGACGAGCGCTTTTCCTATGGCATACATTCGGGCGTGTGCGCGGCCGGCATTTTCAGTTTCAGTTTTAATTTCCTTTTTCCTATGTGTATGCGTTGTCGGGGCCCCGAAAACACGTGTGTGCGTCTTTCTTTGTGTGAGTGTTTGTGTGTGTGAAAATTTGGCCTTGGCAGACGGCAGCGTGTGGCCCAAAAGAGGGAGGCCTTAGCGGGTGGTTTGGGGGGAGGGCGACGACAGCCAGCAGACAACAACAATTTGTAGGCGCACGCACGTTCGGCGAGTAGGAACAAGCCCCGTTAACTATACTACACCGATACATATTTATGGTCGTTAGGGTGGACCTTTATAGGTTGAGAACTTGGCCTACCATCAATCAGTATTTACTTGTTTGCATTTCAACATAACTTAGGGCTGTTTATTGCATTAGTTGAGTTCATCTAACCAACAACCGACTTAAGCTGTGCTAGAGCTTTTAATTCAAATTAATTATTACTTGGGTGATCACTAGGCAATTTATCTAGTTTTTTTTTTTAATATTTTTTCTTTATTATCTATAATTAAAAAAAAAACACTTTGAGTTTATAAAGAAAATCATAATGTAATATTGTTACATTGTAATATTTTATTAAAAAACTATATTTTTTTTTTTAGAGAAAATCTTCAAAACTTAATGATAAGATAATTTAAAAATGTCATGTACAATTGAGTAATATGTATATAATAGCTTACACATCTATAGAAAAATCACGTAACTTTGTAGGAATTATTCCATATCCACTATAAACACTAGCTCAAGCTTTTCGTTACTATCCGAATCAAAGTCCACCCCAATATTTTTGTATGCAGAAAATGTTCCTGCCAACACACAGGCAAAGTCACAGGCACCGAGTTACTGGCCCTGGATACATGCATACATACATATATATATCCGTATATAGGCGTACGTGTTTCGTGCCATATCGTCGTTACTTTGTCGGCCGTACGTTGTTTTTGTGCCGGCACCCGATCTTTATTCGGCTCGCCAGCTGAGCCACGGGATTCGATTCGGAGCCGGCCGGAGACGGACGAGAGGAGGTCGTCGGCGAAGGGAAGCATTTGCCGGAACCAGGAGCAACTCCAGTCAGGCCCAGTCGGTTGTAGTTAGTCGGCCAGAGTGCGTTGTGCGAGAGCGGCGGCCGAATCGAGTCGTGTCTCAGTGTTTTAACAGTTAATAGTGCTAAATCCCTGACTAAACACACAAAAAAAAAGAAAAAAAAGAACAAAGTTTACACCGAATTTCTACTAAAGGGTGTTCACAATGTGTAAATATCCAAAACCCTGCTCCACGCGACCGAATTAAAGCAAAACCCCAATATTAATTGTGAAAATGTTATATCTTTTCAGTTTCGGCTGCCAACAACATGCAATATGGCCAGAATATATCCATACCGTACTCACAGCCGCAGGGCGATCTGAACTTTCTTAATGCAGCCGCTGCGGCCGATCATAAGGGTAAAATCCATCCAAAAATCGAACGTGACCGGGAAGAAGGTGAGTCGTCGGCGAGCCGCCAGTCGGGGATTCGGTGGGCGGAACTGCGTAGGTGGGGTGGCTCCGGCTCCGGCTCCAGTTCTGACTTTGGCTCCGGGTCTGGGTCTGGTTCTGGAGCTCGTGCTGCTGGGTCTGGGGGAGGCTGAGCTGGCTGGTGTATGTACAGCGCTTTCGGGTCGGTATATGTGTATTTCAAGGACGCAGTCATCACTCGTCGTGCGTCTCCCTTCGGCTTCGTTATTTATAAATGTTTTTGGGCCTGTCTGCCATCCCCCGAGTCGAGGGGCAGTGAGAGGGGCAAGTGGGTAGCTGGGTGGGTTGGGTATCGCACACTTTTTCATCCAGTTTTACGCTGAGCCACCTTAAACAAGTGGGATGTGGATGTTGCTCCTCTCATCCCAATGATTACGCACGCTGCAAAGGCGAAAACTTTGCACCTCTTATGCTGTGAGGAGGGCTGGTGTGTCCTTGGCAGTAAATAATGGTTACTATCCGGGGATTCTTCGGGGTAGACAGCCCTTTCCGGATTTTTACCAATCCTTCGAAATCAAAATTCTTGGTTTTTTTTAAATTGTATTATCTTTATTAACTACTGGAACAAGTTTTTTGTCTTCTATGCAAACTAGTATGTTTGTGAATATTTAATATATCTTTCTTACCTTTTAAACTGGGTTAAAACCCCTTTTATTAAGCCAAGATAGGCTAATTTTTATTTACAGTGTCCAGCTGTAAGAGAAAGCAGGAAAAGGATGAAAAAACTTGGTTGCCAACCAGACACATATACTACAAAGCACATGACACGCCCCCAAAAGGAAAAAGGGTGTCGAGAAATTGTTGTTGGGGTAGGCTTTCCTCGAAAGAAAATTATGCAGGAGTTGATTAGATAATAATGAGATGTCTAATAATGTCTATTGAATAAAAAATAATGAATTTGGGGTTAGAAAAGTATTCAATAATATTGATTAAACGACATTTTATCATAAAAGACTCCATGGAAAAGAAGTACCGGGATATTAGATAATACTTTACAGTTCCAAATTACATTCTAGAGACTTAAAAATGCTAAAAAACAAATAAAACATAATTTGTTGAACTGAAAACTAACGTGTTTAAGTCTCTAGAAGCCTATATTTTTTCGTACTACAATAAATCCTTTCCATCCCATTTCCATAGTCCTCAATCAGCAGATCCTGCAGAATGTGAACCAGTCCTGGCAAACGCTGGCCAACACGGCCAACACGGTGGACTACTCGTCACACCTGCTCTCCGCCACACTGCCCATCTCCATACAGCACTTCCTCAAGTACTCGGAGACCATCAAGAAGGAGTCCACCGGCGATGTTCTCAAGAATGGCACCAACCTGGCCAGCCTGGCGCTTGGCGGTGTTGCTCTGACACCCAGTAATAATGGGGCCAATGGGGGCCACCACAACGGACTCGTAGGCATGGAACACGGCGGTCATATGACCAACATGACGGACGCCAACGGAGCGGCGCTGACGAATGGTGGAGGAGCCAGCAACGGGGTGAATGGCAATGCCAATGGGGCGGTGAGCAATGGCGGCGCCGGAGCGGTATCCAGTACCGGATCCGTGGGCACCACGAACGCCAGCGGCGCCACAGGCACGGCCACCGGCAAGAAGACCAAAAAGAAGAAACCACCAAAGGAGAAGAAGCCGCGCCCCAAGCCTGGCGAGATCCGCGAGACGAAAGCGTTGGACGGCTCGACGCTCTACTGCTGTCCGGAGTGCCAGATGGCCTATCCGGACCGCAGCCTCATCGAGCAGCACGTCATCTCGCACGCAGTGGAACGGCGCTTCGTCTGCGACATCTGCAATGCGGCGCTGAAGCGCAAGGACCACCTGACCAGGCACAAGCTTTCCCACATACCGGACAGGCCGCATGTGTGCAATGTGAGTCGAGACAACTGTCACGGAACAAATAAAGACCATCAAATGAGTTGTAGACGGATGAGATACTAACTTTTTGCCTTTTTCTCAACAGATCTGCATGAAGTCCTTTAAACGCAAGGAGCAGCTAACTCTGCACATTGTCATCCATTCCGGCGAGAAGAAGCACGTATGCATTGAGTGTGGAAAAGGTGAGTGTCCTGGAATCCAAGACCCTTTAATATGTGGTTACTTATTGACTGGTTACCGTAGGTTTCTATCGCAAGGACCACTTGCGCAAGCACACGCGCTCCCACATCGCCCGACGCGTCAAGTCGGAGGTGTCGGCGCAGAACGTGAACGGTTCCGGTGGCGGCGGAGGAGGAGGCGGCGGCGGTGGTGGTGGCGGCGGCGGCAACAGTGCGCAGAACAACACGCTGCACGGCTCCTGAGGATCGTACAAGGACTTCTGGTAAACTCCCAGACGAATTTCAAGCCATAAAGGGCGGCTAGGCTGCTGGCGGCGGCGGACATAGATTCAGATCGTATCGCCGTGGCCGCAAGCAGCCGGGCTGCCTTTGAAATTCGCTGGGGGCTTACCGGGGGTCCTGCTGAGCGTCACCCAACTCCAATACAATAACCCTCAAAAATAAACACGAGTTATACTTACTGGATGCAAGTATTAGTACGATTTTGTTCACGACACTTTCAGTTCTTTAGCTTTAGTTCTTTCAGTTGAGATTTTCGCACAAACACACTAGCAGAGTGGAGCAAAAAAGGTATAGCAATCGAAATGTACAAATCAGCAGAATGACAGATTTAAATTCGAGTTTAGTATGCGCATATGTTAGGGGAAGATAACGCCGTCGCGTAGCTTTCGTTTCTCATTTTTTCGGGGATCTGTGATCTGTAGTCGCTGCATAAACAAAAAGGGAAAAACGAAAGACGAGAAACGATCGATCAAACGCTGTTCTAAGAATAAGTTAATATGTGTCTGCAACCGATTTACTATATATTGTATGTGCAATTTTTGAACCTCTTGATTTGCCTTTTGTTTTTGTTGCCCTCGTGGCGCTTTTGTTCACTTCAACACACACACGACACACGACACACGTGTGTCCCTTGGCGAGATTCGTCTAGAATTATGCACATTTTAACGAAGTAAGAGCTGCTCTAAAAGCGAAATTTATACTTCTAGTCTTGTATTTTATTTTACCAATAGTAGGCATAGAGAGGGAAGCCCCGAATCGAGGTCACGTAATCTTAAGCTTTTAAACTTGAATGTTCAAAAGGAAACCTTCGACTGGGACGCGAGTCACAGCCACAAGCACTAGACAGCAGACACGACTTGCATCTCTGCATGCGTGCAGCAAGCATGCCCAACTTCCAGCCATCGTCATTGTTTGCCAGCAAACTGAAATATCTACCACAGTACAGTACAGAGCCACATATAACCAAGCTTACCAATCCAATACCGATAACTGATAACCACAAATAGCGTTAAGAGCCACAAATATATACAACATACAGCAGCATCAGCAGCAATAGCCATAGGATCGCAGCAGATTACAAAAGCAAATGCAATGCAATAACCGAAACACAACTGTATAAATCGATATTTTTATATATATAAATACAAATGAAAAGAGAGAGCATATGAAAACCGAATAGGAATTAAAGGCATAAAACAATAACCGAAATAAAGTGCAAACACTTCGAGCAAGTGACAACGTAATTTACTGTTCAAATACAAAGCATTTTTTGAGATTAACGATTAACAGAGATCCATTTGCAGACATATAGCGATGCAGCATACTTATTGCAAACACTTGTATAGTTATATACGCAGCTTCAACTAAATACGCTAGCCAACAAATAGAGATACAAATACAGATACTACAGATACAGATGCAGATACGGATACTGTAAAGCGAACACTTCTTCCTTGTTTGTCTCGATCACTCCGCGTATTGGCTAATGACCCTCTGAGCTCGAACTTTGAACACAGTCTCCACTTCCCACTGAATGGTAATTGCTACGATTTCACATATGATTATTTTATCTATGTTTTTGTGAAAATGTATCGATCCTTATTCTGTTTAATTGGGATGTAAGAAGTTCGAGCCAGAGTGACATTTTCAAACTCCAAAATCAATCTTTTTTCGGGCACATCTCACACACAGAAAAGAATACCTAATCACTTCTTGGGCTGACTTCGAGGACTTGTGTATCTGATTCGATGCCAGACCTACTATATTAGCTTACAGTGCAGTTTGTAATTGAAACACTTGCAGTGAAGTACAAATATTTTAAAGACAGCAGCAGATGCAGCCACGACACGACACAGCAGCTACACAAGGAGTTGCATATATTAGCCAAAAAGTAATGCAAAACAGATCTAAATACAGTTACTACACTAGAGGGCAGCAGCATATATTATTAACGCATTTCGTTGTTGGCCCCGAAGGCGGGGGCCCAGGATACAAATTGTAAACATAACGTGACAAACTTATAAATAATTAAGCCACCTTCAGCGCAAACAAGGAGTTATTATTTGCCATTGATTTTCTTGGTCTCTCTCTCTTTCACCCACTCAAACTATCTCTCTCTTGTCAACACAAACACACACACACTTAAATCGAATAAGAGAATATAAAACAATAAGTTTATAAAGTAAAAGTTGCAATAAATGACAAACAAATGAAATTAAATCACTCAGGGATAAAGCCTCCAAAAGAAAAACATAAAATATAAAAATGCAATATTTTAAACGAAACGAAATGAAAACAAAAACAAAAACAAAAACAAAGTGGAATGAAAAGAAAGAAAACAAAAATTTAATCTAAAAAGAAAGTACATTTTAAAGTTAAAGCAAAAAACGAAAACAAATATTTTAGTATAATAACGAGAAGGACAAAAACGAAAAAAAAATGGAAAAGTTTTAGAAATTTGCACAAATTTTTGGCATTTTATAAAAGCAAAAAAACGAACCATCAACCAAACAAATAAATACATTAAATCGAACTAACAAAATAGAAACATATTTTCACACATACACACAGATTTCATTGGCTTAGCGAAGGTATAAAATCGAGAAAGAGAATACAATTACAGGATAGAAGGACAACAACCGAATTACACAGGCAAACGAGCGAACGGTCCCGTGCAACTTTTAGTGCATTTAAATCAAATTAAAACTGATAACTGAAACATACACAAAACACAGAAAAGAATATTTACAGGAGCGTAGAAGGGTAGCTAGAGCAGGGATCCGTGGCCAAAGACGAAGTTAGAGGCGGATCGGAGGGAATATGACGGCATTTAGCGCTAGAAGCAGATGATTGATGGATCCATTTACAATTTAACAAGCCAATTGCCACACAAAACCAACACACAACCAACCCATATTTGAAACTGTAAAACTGTAAACTTGAAACTGTCAACTGTACGTATTGAATTTATGTTTAGTGTCTGCAGCATGCGGGGGATGTGAGGAACAGAGGATCAAAGTTGAGGAGGAGACGGGCGAAGAGCTAAATACATTTTAGGGTTAGGTTTTCTGCGAAAGGACTGAAGTTAAGGCAACGTAGCGTTTAAATGCAAAATTGAATTGAAAATTGAATGAAGAGAAACAAAACCGAGTGTTATGGATAATGGAGCGTGCGCGCGAGTGTGCGATCGGTGACGAAAAATTACTTGTTTAAGGCTGGATGGACTTATGGTAATTTCGACGCAAAAAACGATAGTAGCAAAACAAAAACAAAAACAAAAACATAAAACATGTAAAATGCAGATACCATATTTTTATAATTAACCCCCAACCTCCAAAAAAAACCCAAACACCCAACAACCCCCCTGATCTTAATATATGTTTAATTCAATTGCAATTATCGTTAAAGACGTATTTACTGTTTGTGATCCAAAATTCATTGATTAAACGTAAATTACACACAAAGATACAAGAAAAAAGCAAAACAAAGCAAAACAAAAAACAATGTTGCATGGGCAAGGTTTGAGCAAAGTCAGGGTTCGCGAAGCATCTGCGACTCCCGAGTCCCCGAGACGAGAACGTGAGCTAAGGTTCCAAACCTGAATCAGAAGGGGCTTGCCCGCATAATACACAATACTGCATACATACTGCATACATATATGATATATCTCTTGGGACCTCGGGGCTCGGACGCACTTTCGGTCTGTGGTGGTGTGCCACGCGCGAACCCTTAGAAATAGAGCAGGAACAGTAAATTGTACTTAATTGACAACAAAAAATGATATAATAAAACACCGCCACTTTGAAATATATATTTACTTGAATCAAATAATATTAATGAGTATATATAACTTTGTACTTGAATAATATTTTATTTATATATACCTTAAGTCAATAAAAATTCTAATAAATTATAATCACCCAAAACTGCCTTTTGTTTTCTGTCTTCTATGAATGTTTTTGAACTTTAAATCGGTAAGTAAAGCCACCTATAAATGTATACATTTTCTGTGCCAATTTAAAACTATTCAGAATCTAAAATCTTTAATTCTATCTGAAATTAATAGTATATTTAATAAGAATAAGTTTGATAAAATGTAATTTATTCTTGCCTCATAAATAGATTTTTCATAGTTTTTGTTGATTTTCTACATTTGCATGTGATTTAAATATATAATTTAACGTTTGATTACAATTTTGTATTAGATATTTAAGGTGACAGCACCTAAAGCAAGGAGCCGCGTTGCCAACCAGCTACAAGCTTTTTAAGACTGATGCGGGATTGAGTCTTCGCTAAACCCGAACATCCGAGGCCATTTATTTCCTGCGCCGCCGTTAGCATTTGAAATTGCATTGATTTTTACAAACTTGTAGAGTATTATAAGTTTAGTCAAAAGTTTGCAACGCAGTGAAGGAGGCATTTCCGACCCTATATATATATATATTCTTGATCAGCGTCTGTCCTAGTATACGCAAAGTCCCTAAGTTTTAAAGCTAACCAAATGAAATTTTGCAGATAGTCTTTTATATACTCTCACTCGTACATATGTCGGAACGGTCAACTACTATAGCGTATATTTGCCATACAAACGATCCGTAAATTTGTGGGAAAAAATTATAGCCTCACTGTTTTTTAAAATATCTTGATCAACTCTCGGTTATGAGCTTTATATATTATTCCAAAAGTTCGGATTTAATTTTATAAAAAAGGAAGAAAACTTTATTTTACTTTACACGTAAAAAATGTAAAAAAAAAACTATAAAAATAAAATGAATATGAAAGTAACTCACATTATATTAGATAGAGATAGATCAGAATTGTTACAATTGCAATCATGTATACAAACTTCGGCGTGCCGAAGTTAGCTTCCTTTTTTTTACACCCGTATTAAATTTCAGTCAGAAGTTTGCAACGCGCGTATATATATTCTTGATCGGCATCACCAGCCGACTGGATCTAGCCATGTCCTTCTGTCTGTCTGTCCATTTCTACGCAAACTAGTCCCTCAGTTTTGAAGCTATATAAATGAAACTTTGCAGGTAGTCTTCTATATACTCTCGCTACTACATAAGTCGAAACGAAACGAGCCGGATCGGTCGACTATATCATATAGCTGCCATACGGACGATCCGTAAATTTGTTAAAAAAAAATTATAACTTCACTGTTTTTTAACATATGTATCTTGATGAACTCTCGGTTATAAGCTTTAAATATTATTTCAGATTTTCAGATTTAATTTTATAAAAATCGGACTACTATATCATATAGCTGTCATACAAGCAATCGGTAAATGTGGAGGTAAATTACATTTTACTTTACATGTACAAAATGTAAAAAATGTAAAACTGTAAAAATAAAATGAATATGAAAGTAGTTCATATAATATTATATTGGAATAGATTATAATTAATGCAATTGAAATCTGCAAGGGTATATAAACTTCGGCGTGCCGAGGTTAGCTTCCTTTCTTGTTAATGATGGTTTTGATTTGTCTTACAATATGCTAAAGTAATTTAAATTTAATTAATTGGAACATTTCTCAATGTTAGTATGTTGGGAAAAATCATTTTAGAGAATTTTAAAGTTTTTGGCCAACCTTGACATTTGAGAAGAAATGCCGATATGTTGTAGCCCTAAAATTAAAAAAAATAAATGATACAATTTAATTTTTTTAGTTTTCAGGTCTATTTTGTTGACCCTCGTAATAAGAATTACACTAACTTTGCTAATTCAAATCAGTTGGAATGACTTGGAAATGATATTAATACATTGGGAAATACGCAGGCTGGTGTATTACAAGAAACTTAAAATGCACTTTTTAGCAGACATACCTTATTGGTGATGTAATATACAGACAATGTACACTCTTTCACTAATCCATGGGAATGACAAACTCGACCTTTGTAAAATGTAAATTGCCGAGCTCTTCATAAATAGAAGTGACCATTAGAGGA
>VNJS01014631.1:0-71325 GCA_008042575.1 Drosophila watanabei
CGTCCGATTCTTATGAAATTTACAACAAAATTCTGAAAAAATATTAAATACTAGTATCTTGAAGTAGAAGAAATTATGTTGAAAACTGACAAAGCTAAAATTTTTTTTCAACAAATTTACGGATCGGTTGTATGGCAGCTATATGATATAGTTGACCGATCCGGCTCGTTCCGACTTATGTACGAGTGAGAGTATATAGAAGACTATCTACAAAGTTTCATTCAAATAGCTTCAAAACTGAGGGACTAGTTCGCGTATAATCGGACAGACGGACAGACGGACGGACAGACGGACGGACAGACGGACAGACGGACATGGCTAGATCGACTCGGCTGTTGATGCTGATCAAGAATATATATACTTTATAGGGTCGGAGATGACTCCTTCACTGCGTTGCAAACTTCTGACTGAAATTATAATACCCTGCAAGGGTATAAAAATAGGAGATAGAACGTTTGAAGAAGAATGGAGAAAGGATGAGTTAAGACGTTTAAAGAATATGGAGGTACAGAAAAGGGTGAATATAGTAAGGTAGAATGTAGATGGAAGAAAGGAGAATGTAAAAGGAAGAATGATAATACAGCAGGAAGAAAGGAAAATGTAGAATTTAGAACATACAACCTAGAAGGCGAAGAGGGAATTGGAAAAGTTTACGGAAGAACTTAAAAAGAAGACGGGAGATCAGAGAAGATTGAATGTAAAAGACAGAAAAAGAATTCAAAGCTTTAAACTTAGAATAAAAGAAAAAGACGAGAAGAAACAAATTAGATAGATGCTAAAATGAAGAATGAAGGGTAGAGATGGGAGGGGTCCATGTATAAACAATAAGAGAGAACAGTGGAGGACGGAAGTTAAAAAAAATTGAGAATTCAGAATTAGAAAGCAGAAAAAAGTGAGAATTCAGAAGAAAGCGGAAAAATGTAGAAGAAAGAAAGGAGATTTAATAAGTAAGAGGAGGTAATGAAAAATTTAGAACGTAAATAGGGGGAGTATGTAGAAAGAAAGAATGTAATAAGGAGAAGTGTAGAATGATAGGGAGTGTAAAAGGGGAGAATGTAGAATTTAGAACGTAGAACGCAGAAAGAAGAGAAAGGGAGTTACATAAAAGGGAGAGGGTAGAACGTAAAAGAAGGAAATAGAAATAAGGGGGAAGAAAGAGCATAGAAACTAGAAAAAAAAGAACAGTTAAGAAAGGGGTTAGTATGTAGAAAGAAAGAAGAGAGAAAGGAGATGGGGGTAAAAAGTTGGGTGCAGAAAGATGGGTGCAGAAAGATGGGAGAAGTAAAAGGGGAGAACGTAGAACGTAGAATATGTAAGGGTGAAGAAAGAGGGGTAAACGTAGAAATGAGGAGCTGGGGGAAGGAAGCACGGAGAAAAACGCAGAAAGCACAATTCCAGAGAGAACCCAGCTGAAGCGAGAGCCAGAACGAGAGGCAGCGAGAGCGGAGCTGCTCGGTGAGATCACCATGAGTCTCCCCCCATATGTGCATGTGCATACACACACACACACATGAACACTATCGCTCTCTGTTTAACTTGTTTGCTATCTTTCTACATCGCCACTCTGTCGCCGTCGCCGTTGCCGTCGCTCCTCCACCACCACCGCCACCTTGGCCCTGATCGCTCGCCTCGAGTCGTTGGTCGGGGGTCAATGACTGCCAAAAAAATACAAAAAAAACGCCACAAAAAACACACACAGAATGCGCTGTGTGTTTTTAAAATTTTTGCACAAACTGAATAGTCGCACACTCACACTCGCACACACTCCTGAAGGCATACAAGTGTCGTTCTGGTTCCGAAAGAGAACCGAAAGCAAGCGAACTGAACTGAACCGAACCGAACCTCTCCCCGATCAGGCCTATGCAGTTGCTCATTTTTTCGTAGGCGTCGTTGTCGCATATATCGTATTATTATATATATATACACACGATATATATGTGCATATATATTCCAAAAAACTGCGCATAAAAAAGTTTAGTTTTTGGCCTGCTTCCCTCTTGTCATTTAATACCCGAAATTCTAGTCTAACCGGATACAAGGTTGGCTGCATTATTTTGCATTTGCATTATAGTCTCTGTTGTTTTTTTTTATTTTTATTTTTTGCTCTTCTTTTTTTAAGGGGTTTCCAAGATCTTCCAGAGAGAGAGAGAGAGATAGAGAGAGCAAACTTATAACTTCTAATGGCGTCACTGTGGCGTATACTTGATAATTGAGGTAGCCAGGGGGCAATGCTCTCTCTTGCTTCTCCAAACAAATCCTTTGGGGTTGCATCCACCAATCTTCTGGCTACGCTTCGTGCTCTTCCTCCTCCTCCTCCTCTTCGCATGAGTAATTTGCTATTTGATATTTTTCGCACAAATTTCAGGTTTCAGAGAAGAAAACATCGTCATCTCTGAGCGAATTTCGGCAACTGCAACTGGTCTCTTTCTTCTTGTTCTCCAAAGAATCGGGAATCAGGGAAGAGAGTGCGGGGAGTGAAGACTCGAAGAAAGAGACCTTTAGTGCAGCTTTTGTTGTTGTTTTGTTTTGGTTTCGGTTTTGGTTTTTTCGGTTTTTTGGTTCCTCGTATTTTATTTTTATTTTATATTTCTTTTTTTTTGGGCTTTTGTTTGGAATCAACGCGAGGAGAACGCCGCCTGTTTGGGTCATTGAACCTGTCGTTGTGTGTGTGTGTGTGTTCTCTTTGCCTAAAAACAAAAAATTGCAGTCTCAATTTGAGGGACTGCGTGAAATTTTTGCTGGAATTTGAACCCAACCTACCCCCTCTCTACGCTTCCTCCTTCTTCCCCTTCAAAAGCGATCGCAGAGAAAGAGAGAAAGACAGAGATTACGAGCGAACAAAATACACACACAAAAGTCCAAGTAGGAAGTGAAATTTCACACAAAATAACGAAAAAATATCAAAAAACAGGGGAGGAGTAAAAGTATCTTCAAAGGAAGTCAAAGTGACTATAAACTTTGTCATTATTTCAATAACAAAAATTAAGAATATAAAAAAACAAGAACTGTTATTTATGAATAAGCTGAGGTTTTCCGAGAACTAAATAGGAAAAAGTGTTCTTTTATTTAGAAATATTTTGTAAACTTGATAGAATTGAATTTATGTAAGAATTAATTTCTATAAAGTTTAAACAATATTTTGAAATAAAAGAAAACCTTTTCCTATTTAAGGTAAGCATTTATTTTTGTTATATTATATTATATATATCATATCATATTGTGATTATAGATTGTATAAACTAACCAGGTAGAGAATTATGTTTATGCAAATTTTGGCATCGAATTCAGTTTAAACTTCACAAAAAGAAGCTCAAAGTTGCTAAGACATCACAAATTCGTATAAAAGATTTGAGAGATTTAGCAAACTTGATTTTTTTATAATAATACAAAAAATAAACAATAAAAATAATAATATCAATATAAATAATTGTCTATTAATACATGTTAAAATTTAATTAATGAATAAAAGCCTATTCATTTATTTCAAATGTATTAGTTTATAAATTTTAGGTTCTTTTTTTATTTTATTATTATTCGGTATATGTATATTATTATTTTTTACTTTTAATCATCATTATTTATTTGTTAACTTGACTATTTTATTTTAAATCATGAAAAATTATAATAAATGGAAACTTGAGTTACTTCAAAGTCTTCGCTAAACATTAAAAACAATAATATTTAAAATTATAATAATGGAAATGTAATTAAAACATAGATACAAGTAATAAAATAATTAATTAAACAAATCAAAAACTATAAATAATAATATAAAAAATTATAAAAATGTAAATTTATAATAAAATTTTAATATAAATAATAAAACAAATAATAAAAATGAATTAATTGCCTTTGCGGTTTTCATAGATTTATAAGGCTTTAATTTAAAATCTAACTAAAGAAACCCTTCAATAAAACTAAAATCGAACCAATTATAAAAAAAAATGACTATAAAACATACAAATAAAAATAAATATGTTTACAAGAAAATATAAATATAATATAACAATTAACAATATATTAATTAAAAGTATATCTAAAATTTTGACTAGTCAAAAATGAAGACTTCTGTTACTTAGCTAAGGATCAAAGCAACATTTAAATTCTAATAAGCTTCAAGTAAATTAAGAATCAAGGCTTGTTTTTATTTTATATATTTTTTAAACTTACTACCAATTCCCCCCTCTCTCTCTCTTCCCCCTCTTGCTTGCATTTCATTAACTTTTAGCGCCTAATTAATATAATAAGCAGCGATTTAGAGCGCTTACCGCACAAAATTGAAATTAAATGGCGAACATTAGTGGTTTGCTGCCCCAACTCTATATATTTGCATATATCCCTCTGCCCATGGAGGAGCCAGGCGCCAGGAGGGAGCCATGGTAGGTGTTGTTGGCCAATTGACTCTTGGACACTTGGGCCTCGAGGGGCCACACACACTCCCTACGAGTCCTGGTCCTGGTCCTAGTCCTGGCTACACCTCTTTCAAACACACAGATTTCCCCCTGCCCCCCTGTGTCGCGGTCGCACTTTTGTTGACTTTGTCTGTGTTTGCATTTTTTGTTGCAACCTGTTCTATGGCATAGAGGGGGGGTGTGTAGAGGGAGTGTGTGTAGAGGAAGTGTGTGTGTGGAGGGAGTGTGGGGTGTGCTTGTGTGGGGCGTATCTATGCCTTGTCTATGGCTGTGTGCTTTTCTATGTCCTACAGTTGGAGTCCTTTTTGGGGGAAATGCTGGCCGTGTGTGTTAAGCGCCGTTTTAGTTGGTGTCACGTTTTTTTTTGCAGGAATAGGAGGAGTAGGAAAAGGAGTGGGAGTAGGAGTAGTATGAACAGGATATGAACAGGACTAGGAGCATTGGCAGGAGTAGGAGTAGAAGTTTAAACAGTAGCAGGAACAGGAGCAGGCAGAAGGACTGGGAGTACAACTAGGACCATCGCAGCAGGACTAGGAGCACACTCCTTCTTTTTTTTTTAAAGCCCCCTTAACCAAAGTGTTGAAAAATGCTAAAGTAAATGTTTTGCTTTCTCCCGGTTATTGTTGTTATAACTTTGTAATTTCTGACGCCAAACTGGGGCTCCGAGAGAGGGATCAAGTATGTGTGTATGAGGAAGTATTATTACCTACCTGTAATGGTTATAGGATGTCCTTGTCCGTGTCCTTGTACTTGTTTGTATATGAAAACTGGGCACGCACTTTGAGATCTTTGAAGATGATCTTGGGTTCCTTGGGAAAGTTATTAGCAAAGGTTTTTACTAAGGAGTTTCCAGTGCTTTTTCCAGGGATCTTCCAAGATTTTTACTGGAACATTTACTGGAATTTTCGCTGGAGTTTTTACTTGAATTTTTACTGGAATTTTATTGGAGTTTTTACTGGAACTTTTCCAGTGTGAGTTGGTTAGTTTTTTACTTGATTTTTCGTAAGCTTTTTTCTTAGCTTTGACTTTCTGTAACTTGGTTCTTTTTATCTTCTTCACTTGACAAAACAAACAAAAAAATAAACTGTTTTTTCTTCTTTTATACAATGCACTTGAACAAAAAAAAGTGTTTTTTTTTTTATTATTTGTATTCGTAGAGAGATTTGAAAGGATTCACGTGGATCCTGGCTTCTCCACAAACGTTTAGCGACGGATTGTCTTTGTTTTAAGCATTATTATTATTGCACTCGAGTGTCCTGTGTGTTGTGTTTGTATTTTGTATTTGTAAATTTTGATTGCAAGTCTATTTATATAGATTTTGTGGGTATGTCCTTGCACTGGTCTGAACGGCATGAAGAACTGGATAGAACTGGATGTGGCAACATCACTGGCGGTCACTGTTGAGCTGTGGCAAGCCTGTCCTAGTTGGTCGAACGACGCACACGTCCAATCCGATAGCTAACTGATGTTCATCTAAATGGATCCCAACTATACGGAAAATAATGTTGCCCAGAAAATGTGTTTTTGGAGATCAGGCGGCGGCGTCTCTGCCGCTGCTAGCAGAGATGTACCACCCCTGCCTACCTACCTCCCTCTCCCTCTCCCTTCCTGACTCCCTACCACCTCGCTCTCCTCCCTTCCAGATTCCCACTCGGATTCTCTGATTCGGATTCGGATTCGGTTACGCGGGAGCCGTGAGCGGGGAGACAGCAAATTTTTGGAGTCCGTCGTCCTCTCTATGTGTAGTAGTTAGCACATAAACACACTCATCCCTCTACCGGCCACATGCGTGTATTACTCTCTCTCTCTCTATGTAAGTGTGTGTGTGCAAGTGTGTGTTGTGCGTGTGTGCGGGGCAACGGCAAAGTCGCTTCTGAGCCGCTGCACCGCTTGGCCAGCACATAATATGCAGCGCACTCGTAATGAGCCAACATCATCGTCGTCATCAGTGTGTGATTCCCACACACACACACACATGGACACATGCTACCCCTACTTCTGGACCTGGTCAAGCTCCCGCCTGCTCCTCCAATGCAACAACTCGCTGTCTCTGTCGGACGAGCCGGGACTGGTCGCCGAAAAATAAAAATCTGCCCAAAAAAACAAAAAACAAAAAACTGCAAAAATGCACAAAAATCGCTCACAAAAAACACACACACGCACACACATGTACAGCACACACACACACACTTGCACACTCTCTTCAAATTGGTTAAAAAAGAAGCTAAAAAAAAAGGAAAAACGCAGGCAAAAAATGCAATCGAAACCCTATAAAAATATGTGTGCAGCAGCACCCCCCCCGGCACCCCCCGGCACCCCCTGCATACACTCACACACACACACACACACACACAGATGCGTGGCAAATGAGCGAAGCTTTTCGTCCTTTTTCGGCCTATGCTGCTGCGCCGACATCAACAGCGACGTCAACATCAGCAGAGCAGAGCGAGTTGTGCGTCGACAAAAAAAAAAAGAAAAAAGAAATCATTTAAAATAAAACCCAAAATAAAAACAAAACAACGAAAAAAAAAATCACACATACGCAGGAAAACAAAACATAAAAAAAAACGAAAAAGAAATCGGCGCGCAGCCTTTTTATATTATATTCCGCTTATATAGAAATAATGCACAAACACCAGTTGCAGTGGCAGAGTTGCAGTTGCAGTTGCAGTTGCACTTCATATACACCCATACACATATGGCCAGATATATGTATATATGTACGTACACATATATATAAAATATATTTAATCGCTGCACAAAACAAAAAATGAAGAAAAAACTAACTGAAATGCAATTTCAAATGGCCAGAAAAAAGTTCAATGCATATTTATTATATCTGTGTGTGTGTGTGTTTGGTGCTCTTTTTTTTATGATTTTTTATTATTCCTTTTTGGCTAAAAATCGAACCAACCCCAAGCCCTTTTATCCCCTCGTTCTCCCCCTCCCCTTGGGGCCGTGGCAGTGGGGCAATTTCGCAGCGATTAAGCCGCAAAGAGAAGAGAAGCCAAGCAAAGGGTTCAGGTTCAGGATTAGGCCAAAGCAATCGAGGACCTCAATTGGGGAATAATAATGATGCGGATAAGGAATAGGAGAATATATAGAATATATATATAGGTTCATTTGGATAGTTATAGAGATAAAGAGGAAAAAGTCCGGAGTAACATATCATAACAAATAGTGATCTCAATTTTACATCGAATGCATTGTATATTTTGATATATGTATATCTCAATAGTAAATATCAAAAATCCAATCAGTTATCAAATATATAATGATCAAACATAAAATTATCGGCAATTGAATTATCGAATATGCATTTTTAGTATAAATTTTGATATTATCGAAACAAATTTTATCCAATGTTATTTATTTTTATTTGTATTTATTTACTTTTTTTTTATATTAGTCCGATAGCATGGTTCGATGTATATATAGTTTTATAATATCAAAGTTTACATTGATTTATAATCGATTTCTACATTATTTGTTAATTGATATTTTTATCATCGGCTTCTGCCATGTCTTATTCGAAGGATTTTCTCCTTTCAATTATTGCTACCAATTTGTAATCTTAATTAAAACCGTACACACAAAGCTTTAAGATTTGGTAAATGAACATAAAAGTCTTAGTTAAAGGATCTGTGTAATTTCTATAAATATAAATGTGTAATTTATAAATTTATTTTTTATTTTTATACTTCTCTACAGTATTAGTATTATAATTTTGAGTAAAACCCGTTTTCAATTTGATTTAATTTGCCTTAGATTTGGTTCTTTTTTTTCTATTTAATTTATTTATTTTATTTTTATTGTATTTGTCTAAATATTTGCTTATCGCCTGAAATAAATTTCTCCCTGTGTAGTGATTTTAACAAGCTGAAACTTTTAAGTTGAAGTGTTTTAGTAAATAATAATAGCAATATTAATAGTAAAGGAAGCCGGACGCTGGAGGCATTGTTATTATTATTTTCTTTCTATATATCAATTAATATCGATTTAATTGTCGATAATTTTAGCTGAGAGTTGGGATCGAAATTTTAGAGGGAAACAAAGTATAAAGTCCAGGATACCTTTCTCCGCCTACTTGAGTTTTCCTAAAATTCCCAAGTTTTTAATTTACTTAATTTTTCTTTTATTTTCTTCATCTATTTTAATGTAATTAAAATATGCTTCTACGGTTAAATTTAGTATATTTTAGATATTAATTTTTTGATAAATTTATTATTTTTTTTAATTTAATTTAAAAAGTAATATCAGCTAACAATTAGAACTTTTTACAAAGGATATCTGAATAGGATCAATAAAATTGCCACCATTTCATCAGTCTGCGCGTCACTGTTCAACTCATTATATTTATTTAGTTAAGGACACACACACGCATGTATGTGCCGCTATGCCTATGACTCAAAAAAAATAAAAATAAAAAACGAAAAAAGGAAGCTGAGAGAAGGATAAAAATGCACATAGCATTACGTATACGCACCGACTGCCCTCGGACAATCGGCAATAGCCAATGCATGTATCATCATCCTGCCCAGCTGCCAGATCCCAGCGTCCCCGCACCCCTCTTCCTTGCTTCCCCCCTCTCCCTACTTGCCGTACATAGGCAAACCTTTCAAATCCCCCCAAAAAAATAAAGCGAGGCGCAGGCCTGTGTAGGCCTATCAAAAAGTCGCAGGCAGTCACGCAAAACGAAGCACATAATGGGGAGAGTGCCAAAAAAGGCAGTAAAAATTTCAGGCCAGGCCAGGATCAGGAGCAGCAGCAGGAGCAGGAGCAGGATGTGAGAATGTGAAAATGCAGTGCGGGCAAAAAACCAAAACTGAGAAAGAAAAAAACAGAGAGGCACTGCAGCCGCCTCGCTCTATCACACGCACTTTTCACGCACAACAAAAAATACAGCAAAAAAAAAAGGACTCGCACAAAGCAAAACCAAAACAAAACGTGCAAAAAAAGGACTAAGAGCAACGAAAAATATAAATGCAACGCGCACAAAAAGTAGGCAACACAAAACAAAAACCCAAAGTCCAGGCTTGGCCGGCCGATGCACTGACATTGAATGCAGGCAAAGGATATGCACCACCACCCACCAGGATCACAGCCTGCCCCAACTGCGACGCCGGCGTCGATGTCGATGTCGATGTCGACAATAAAATTAAAAAATAAGTCAACGCAAAAATCGAACGAACGAGAGCGCACACGAGCGTTGCATTCCCCTATTTCTTTTTTCTTGTTTTTTCTTTTTTCGTTTTGTATAAAATGCATGTCCTGCTGCATCCTGCGAGCTGCTGCTGCCGCCGCCTGTGCGTGTGAGCAAAACAACCCCCGAAAAAAGGACATGCCGCTGCGTGTGCGTGTGCGTGTCCTGGCCAGTCCTGGACCAGTTATGGGCGTTTTTTCGTGCGCCCAAAAAAAAAGGAAGCGAGGAAAACGAGGAAAAATTCAAATAAAAATACAAAAAAATACAAAAAAAAATGCTAAAAATTATAAAAATGCAACGCTGCTGCTGCCGGTGCTGCTGCAGTTGCAGTTGCAGCACTGTTGCAACTGCAGCAGCGTTGCAGCAGCAGCCACAATGCAGCGCAGTTAATGGCAGTAGGCGGGTGTGGTGCGGCAAGGTCGCGGCGCGTGTGGCAGCGGGCTTGAACAAAAAAAAAAAAACAAAAAAAAAATCACAAAAAAATAAAACTGAGCAAAAAAAAAAGGGGACAAAACAACCAAAATAAATAAATGCGCGCGCGAGGCAACAAAGTGGAAATTATATAAAAATGCGCTAAAATCCCCACGCACACACACACACACACACACACACACACACACACAGCTGCAGTTAGGCGTTTGCTATATACGCACACACTCGCACACACACTCGCACACACAGGTTGTGCAATTTTTTCGCTGCCTGCTTTTGGGCTTGCGAGTGTGAGCAGGATAACCGCTGGGCCAGGGCCAGGCAGGATGTGTGTTATGTGTGCGTGGGTGTGGGTGTGGGTGTGGGAGGGTGTCCTGGTAATATGTTTGTTTAATAGGCCTAGCCAGAGCCAGAGGGATGGGTGTGTGTGTGTCAATGCATCATTGCAACCAGAGCTCCATAAACTTGAGTTTTGCTGGTAAAAATCTATGAAAATCTAGTTTCTACGCACTTCAGTGTGGAAGGATTATTTTATTTAGGCACCTGTTGAGCCTAGTTTGCAGTGCAGTTTTTGGCTTAACAGGATTTGAGATTTTTTAAGGGAAGTTTTTATGAGGAATTCCTACTTTAAGTGGCATTAATTATGAATTTTTTACTAAGTTTCAATGATCTGAAGTTTGATAAATAAAAACATCACTTACAGCTTCATAATTTTTTTTAATGGGATTACATTGTCAAAAATATCAAAAATGCACTACAAATTTTTAATTTTTAAAATTGAAATTGAATTGCAATGCAGATTTGTTAATCTAATAAAAAATAGCACAGAAAAGTTTTCCGAATTAAAATCAATAAATATTTGGCTGAGTTAAGACCGATTTTCCTTCAAGTGTATATAAAATTTGTCTTCCTTCAGTTTGCTTCCTTTCTTGTTTCTTGTTGATTTTAAATTTATTTAAGAACTTGTTGTTATTTTATAGCTAAATTAATTTAAAATAATTTAATGAATTTAATATTAAAATAATTAATGAAGCAAGCTATCTTCTCACATAGTTATCCGATTTCTAGGGAGATTTTTTTTCCCAGCAGCCCCTCTAGATCGACTGCTCTGTTGATGTTTATATACCTATTGTTATATAGGGTTACTGATAACTTCTTTAATGCGTTGCAAATTTAATTTTAAAAACACGAAAATATATAACAATTTATTTAATTTTAATATATTCTATTAAAAAATAACATATTTAAATAATAATAATAGTAACTTATTAAAATTTTAATATGTTCTAAAAATAATTATTATTAATTTTTTGATATCGATTCAATTGTTTTTGTATGCAACATTTATTTAAAATTGTTGTATTATCGATGAAACTGTCTTTTCTTGCTGCATCTTTCTTACTTGTTCAAGAAAATACTACAAGTTATTTATTTATATTATAAATATCATATAATTGGTGGTATAAATATTCAAAAGTAATTATAAAGTTTTACTAACAATTGTCACAATGCATCACAGAGGGAAAAAAAGTAATCGATAAAAATATAGGAATAAATATATTATCGAAAATGTAGTAGATTTTGATTTAAGAAGTTTGGTAATATCTTTAAAATTCTTATTCAAAATTTAAATGTAAATATCTTTTGGAGAAATGTGCGACAAATCGTTTTTAATTTATTTTATTTATCAAAAAGGAATATCGATTTATTGCACATAGCCCGCAATATCAGATATCGATTTTTACATTGATTTTTGCATTAAATATCAATAAAGCATCGATATATCAATAATTTCTATCATTCTTAGATTGGTTTAATTTATAAATTAAACAAAAAAAAGAAGAAAAGAAATTAAATATCTAGACAAATGAATTATCCTTAACGGAACCAGAGTTAGCTTAGGAATTTTCTTGTATCCTTTCTACATTTATCGAACTTGCCTAAAGGCTATCTTTGCTTTAATTTATTGGCAGGACATTGAAAGGAGCTGCATTCTTTTTTCGTTTTCTTTCCTGTTTACGTTTCTTTCTGGATTTCGTTTGTCATTCAATTGTCGTTTTGGTTGTTGTTTCCCGAAATCCTTACCCTGCAGAGGCGGCCATTGTGCGCCTGGACATATTGGCTGGGCATCCTGCGGAGGAGCCTCGAAGGGATCGAGATCGAGAGAGATGCATTGTGCTGGACTCGGCTTATTCTTTGTTGTTGGCAACCAATGTCGCGCCTATTCTGGAAGAGTCCAGAAACTGCAGGCAGGCACAGCCCCCCCTCTGCCAGGATACTCTCTCTACAGGACTGCAGGACCGTCCAAATTGCCGTTAGCGGCAGGAAAATTGCGTGAAAAACATTTTTTTGTATACACAAAAAAAAATACAAAATATATCTATATATGTATATGTATATATATCCGTGAGGAGAAAGGATAAAGGAGCAAGGACTGCGTGTGGGCTGTATGTCTATGTTATGTAAGTGCACTTTGGGCTCCCCGAAAAATATCACATTAACATCAACGACATGCTCTGCCCACTCTCTCTGCCGAGTAATACATAATGTACAACAAAAAAAGGACAACAAAATTCACAAAAGTTTAATAATAATGATACAAAAAAAAAACAAGGTACAAAAAACAAAAAAGAAAACATAAAAATCACCAAAACTCTCCTCGCAGGACATCGCACACACGCATGAAAATAAAATGCAGGGGCTGGCCCAGGATATGCCGGATACAGTGTCCACCATAAGGCCAATGCATTTTTGTTAATCACACACACACACAGGACATGCACACGCACAGCCACACACACACACACACTCATACACACGTGGCATTTATTTGGTTCATTTTTCCTCTGCTTTTTTTTTTGTGTTGCGTTTCGCATTCTCGCCTTCGTTTGTTTTGCTCGTTTTCTCCACTGACATCATTTCTTTTTTTCTCTTTTCCGTTTTTGTTTTATTTTTGCGCGCCTTGTTTTGTGTTGTTTTCACTTTTTTTTTTTCGTTTCGTTTTGTTTTGTTTTGTTTTCTGTGTGCGCTGCACTGGGCGTTGGGCGTTGGGCGGTGGGTGGGAGTGAGTGGGTGGTATGGCTTTCTGTACAAATTACACATACGCCGCGTGGTACATGATGCATCAATACATGCCAGGCCGTGCGTATTATGAAAATGACATACGATGGGTGGCCCAGAGAGAGAGAGAGGGAGAGAGAAGGAGTGGGAGAGGGAGAAGGAGCGTGAAAGAGGGAGCAAGGAATGTAGAAGAGCGAGAGAAAGAGGCAGTAGTAGGAGAGTGAGAGAGAGAGAGAGGCAGGGGCAGTGCGTAAGTTGGCTAGCCTGCAAGCCTGGCTCCACCCCCAGTCCTAGCCAGGATGCGGCGTGTGTGCGCATTTGATTTTGGGAATTAGCAGGAAAGGGGGGAGCAGGGACAGGGGTTAAGCCAGGAGCAAGAACAGGACCAGGAACCCGGCTTCCAATACCAATACGAATTCGCATTCGTATTTATCTATACTTTTGGATTATATTAACGTTAACAGGCGCCATAGCAATTTGCCTAACCATTGCTCCCAATTTTTCTTTGATTTTTTTCACAACCATTTTGGGGTTCAGTTTTTTCTCTTTTTTTTTTTAACAATAAATTGTTATGCCTAGGAGAGAGAGAGAGCAAGCGGTTATTTATTTTGATTTTTGTGCAACTTTTTGTGCAATTTCCAAACCAATATATATGTATATAGATATCTATATATATTTATAAGCTTATATTGTCTGAATGCACACACACACACGCACACTTTGGCAGTGTTGCAAAAAGGCAGCCATTTTTAAAATGTTAAAAATATAATGTAACGCCGCTGCGTGTCGTCCTTTTTTCGGTGGAATCGTTGGGGCGGTGGGGGGGGGGAGATCATGGTGGAGATGTGTGGGGTTTGGGCCACGCCCCATGCTCTCGGCCGCCGCCTTATTTGTGGTTGCATGCGATTTTTCCTTTGCTTCCTTTATTTTTTTTTTGTGTACATTTTTTTATTTTTTTTTATTTTTTTTTGTACCTTGTTGTATATCCTCTTTTTTAATGACTTTTTTTTTTGTTTAATGTTTACCCGGGCTCTTAATGAAAAATGCTATACGGGAGAGGAGTGAAAAAAATTAGCATAAACAATTTTAATTGATTCCGTTAGAGGCAGGTGAAATGCAATTGCCACTGAACGTGGCCAGGCCTGGACGTGGACGTGCACATGCCTGCTGCACTTTACTCCAAAGCAAGCCCATCCTGAACTCAATACCCGATCCTCTTAAACTGTTTAAAAAGCAAAAGAGAAATCGTCGTCTCACAACATCTCACAATATATTTTTTTGGGCACACACAAAAAAATCAAGAAAAGAGTCAAAGCCTAAATCTCGCAAAGAAACTTGCACAAAAACTTTCTACTGGGGAGAAGTTACCTTTCTACCTTCCTTTGTGCCACCTCAACTCCCTTTCCAGCTTCCTCTCTACCTTTCCAGCCGTTTTTCCCTTGCTTCCACGAGAGAGGAATGCTACCCATCGATCTTACATGATTTAAGGGCCCCCATGCCAAGGCTTTAGCCATAGAAAGCTGTGCGCAAATTGGCCAAACAAGAGCCAAGATCCAACAGCCAAAAGTTGCAATGCCCGAAATTAAAAAAAAACAACAACAACGAAGCCAAAGAAAGGAATATATGTATATTTATATATATACAAAATATATCTGAAGGGAAAACCAGTTTGTGTGTGTGCCAAAAAATTGCAAACTCACAAATCTTCTTTACCGAACGAGTTTGTGTCTCTTCTTGTGTTTTTCACAGTCTCTGTTTTTATTTTGCGTAATTTTTGTGTAATTTTTAGTGCCACACTCAAGAGCACAAGTAGCAAGAGCAAGAGCACCAAAAAGCACGAAGCACAAAGCACAAGCGCAAAGGCGCTCGCTTGCACACACATGTCTTTGCTGTTTGTCTGTCCGTCCTGCGGATATTTCGGCAAATGACTTCACTTTAATCTCCCCCTCTCTCTCTCTCTCTCTCTCTCTCTTTCACACTATCTATCTCTTTTGCTCTCTATCCCCCTTCGGGAGGAGCACTTATAATTTCAAAAAAAGCACAAAACACAAACTCGGCCGACGAACGCCTTGCGCTTGGCCGAGGTTAACGGCTTCAATGCAACTTTTTTGAGGTTTCTCAACGCATTTACTATATACTATATAGTGTATATACATATATCTATATGTGTGCATATATATATTACGTTCACTGAACGATCAGCGACCTAGCGAGGGCAGCACACAAAATTTAGGAAGTAGCCCCCGAAAAATAAAGCCAGAGAGAAGGAGAGAGGGTGAAGAGAGAGAGAGAGGCTAAAATGCGGACTTTTGCTGCCTTTTTTGAGAGTGTATGCGTGTGGGAACATGCACATTTCAAACTATGGAAAGAATGAGAGGGAGAGCGAGTGAGTAAGAGAGAGAGACAAGGACAGTCTGCCATCGAACGATCGCCGTCAAGCTCCGCTCGTTCTCCGCTGTTTCGCCCTTCGTCACTCTTCGGCTGAGTAAATTTGCCAAAAAAAGAATGAATACTTTTGCCAAAAATTGTGCTGCTCTCCTGCTCTGACTCACTGAGTCGTCACTCGGCATTGGAGTTGCCTTTGGCCCCTCATTCTTCTTCCCTGGAAGTCTCTTTGTCGTTTGCATTACATAGATCGCTCTGCCTCTGCCTCTGCCTCTCACTCGTCTTCCGACTCTTCCGCGGCCTCTTTCCCTGACTCCTTCCCCAGATTCTTCTGCTGTCTCTTCTTCAGCCTCATCACCCCCTTTGGCCAGGCAGAGATCGCGCTACTTGGAGCTGCTTTGAAGTTTGAAGGCCCTAGCTGGGACTGTACAAATGCTGAGAAGCCTCTGGAAGAAGCCTCTCTGATTCACACACACACGAACACACTCTCTCCGTTTTTGGGGCTGTGATCTTGGCAAGATTTCCAAGCTAAATTATGGCCTCTCCATGGCAAGGGATCAACGCACTCGGGCTTATCCTCCTAACGCACCGAGAATGAGGCATCATCATCAGCAGATGAGCTCCAAGATGGTTTATCTGTGGGAATAAAACAACTTGTTTCCATATTCATTATCAATCACGCTTCTGGTTAACCGCCAATTTAGAAAGCACTTCAGGCAGTAAAAGCCCCTAGCTCTAGGGACGAGGGTGGGGGTGGATTATGGGTATTAAATGATTCGTCACAGGCGAAGAGAAGCCGTTAAATAAACAAGCAACAAATGGTGGCAAAAACTACCAGCAAAGCGATGAGGAGGAGGAGTCTAACCAATCCCAGTCAGCAATCCCTGCTATCCCGCAGCGCTATTTCTCCCCCCATTACCAGGAAAGTTCAAAGTTCAAAAAGGCTTAAATGCCACAAAATCAACACCATCTCAACACATACTCAGACACACACATGTGAGTGAGTGAGTGTGTGCCTAATAGAGCAGGAAGGGATTGGGCGGGCTTCGGGGTTGGGCTTAGAAGTGCCGCCGAGAGGCAAAACCACTTGAGTACGCCTATAAAATGCCTGTGAAATTTTCACACTAAAAACTTTCGCCTCGGAAAAGCCGTACACAGAACCCATAACCCAAACCCAAACCTAGAACCCAAACCCAAACTCAAACTCGAATTTGAACCCGAAAAACCCACACCATAACCGGGACAAGTTTAAGTCAAGTTAATGATGATGAAGTTGTTGATATGTTGTGCGTGTCCCGGCGTGTGTCCCATGTCCTGTGTGTGTGTGTGTGCAAATGAGCTAGATTTTTAGGGCAGAAAATTCATCATAAAATCACTTAAAACGGCATTAGCAACCCCTCCTTAAATGGGACGAAGGACTTAACCCACACACATGAGCTCGGGATCCCCGGTAATTGCGTGTCAAAACTTGTGTAACCTCTGACCCCGGTTCAAGCTAGCAACCCTTCCTCCCTTCCTTCTCTCTCTTGCCTGGTGTCCTGTCCCGTCTAATCCTTTGATGGGCCTAATCGCTGCCTGTCCATCCTGCTCTCGCACACACACGCACGCACATGGACGGCATATCATGCTAATTTGCGGACAGCCGCCTTCGTTTGACTTGGCTTCCGGTTCTTGTTGGAATAACGGCAACCGGACACCCCATAAAACTTGGGCCTGACCTTATGCTTATGCTCACTCATGTGGCTGTGTGTGGCAAACGGAGGATATAAAAGGATGGGATGGGATGGGATGGGCGGCGCTAAAGTGGCATAAAAGTGTTGAAATCATTTTAGGGTTAATTTCCGCCTCCTTTTGGGACACTAGATAGAAGCGGGAGGGGGAGTAGGAGGGAGAGAGAGCAGGTCCTGAAGAAGACTTTTGCTAATTAATTCACACCAATACCTGGGAGATGTTGTGAGAGGAATGAGTAAGGAGTAGGGAGTAAGTAGTAAGGAGTAAGAGTAAAGGAAGAAATAGAAAGAGTAGGCGTAGAAGTAAGTGTTAGGAGTTATGTGTAAGGAGTAAGGAGCAGGATAGGAGTTGATGTAAGGAGTAGGAATTGTAGGAGAAGTAAGAGTAAGGAGTTGGGTGCAAGGAGTAAGGATAGGAATAGGAAGATCAATAGGAATTTGAGAAGGAGTAAAAGTAGAAGTAGGAGTAGAATTAGGAGAAGTAAAAGAGAAAGGAGTAAGGAGTAAAGAGTAAGGAGTAAGGAGTAAGGAGTAAGGAGTAAGGAGTAAGGAGTAAGGAGTAAGGAGACAGGAGTTCGGAGTAAGGAGATAGGAGATAGGAGATAGGAGTTCGGAGTAAGGAGCAAGAAGACAGGAATAGGAGTTAAGGAGCAAGGAGACAGCAGCAAGGGTTAAGGAGGAGTTAAAGGAGGAAACCCGCTAGCCAGCCGTAACAAAAAAAAAAGGTTGCCCGCAGCACGCGCCAACGTCCTTGGAAGTAACCAGGACACCCACCCACCCAGCCATCCCATTACGGAAGTCTCTTTCCCCCTGAAAGTATCTCTCTCACCCCTGAAAGTCCCTTTCCCCCTGGAAGCACCCAAGCTAAACACATTTGTGGGTCAGTCAATTGAGGACGTGCCTTGCGTGTGTGTGTGGTGTGTGTTTGTGCAGAGAAATCCGAGAGTTTCACTCTTGAATTTCTAATAAATTCATAGGTCTGTCTTCTGGGGAAAGCCCTTTTCCTGTGTTGAGTGTGTGTGTGTGTGCGGTTTGGCTTCTCCGCCGCCGCCTCCCCTCCCCCGGATGATGTGTGTAATTTCCAATTATGACTTCCTTTGACGTGGTCTCTCCTCCTTGGCTTCGACTTATTTAATAAACTCGGTATCCTGGTCTCTGGTCTGTGTTATTGCTTAATTTGAATGCCCGCAGACAGACTTTGGGTCAAGTCCTTGGCGGAAGTGGCGGACATCTTTTGCCAAGGACCCAAGCAAGACCAAGGGTTGTATCTCTCTCTCTATCTCCGTGTGCCGTGTGTGTGTAGAGTGTGTGCGTGAGGGTGTCGCCTTCGCATAATTTGTAGGTCATGCATATTTGGCATGTTTGACATGTTTTCTTGGTGTTTTACATGATAAACACTTGAGGGTCCTTTGGACCAGTCATGTCTATGCGTGTCTGTGTGTGTCTGTGTGTGCTTTGGGGAGCTATTTTCCCAGTCAATTGTCCGGGGAAGAACTTAATTTCATTTTCAAGTGGGAAAACTTGTCACATATCCTCTTCCTTTCTCTCTCTTTCTTTTTATCCCTGATTTTTGGGGGAAACTGGCCCAAAACTGAAGACTTTAATCAAATGCTAGCCAAAAGGGAAAACCGGTTTTATTTTTTGGCTAAAATCTCAATACAAGGAAAGCCACTGAAGGCCCTGGCGAAATCCAACTCAACTCGAAACGAGTTTTGTTAGTTCCGCGTCCAAGTGGATCCCCTGATGATGGCCACGTTACAAGCTTTTGAGGAGAGGACTCGCCATTCGCCACTCGCTGAGCTCTCTTTCTATGTAGGTCGCTGCAACGCACAACAATCGTGGCTCCTTGGCGATGGACTGGTTTTCTTTCTGCTGGCTAATGCATTGCCTTTTCAAATTCAACCCCCGACTCTTCCTTCCACCGACCTCGAGGCAACGCCGCTCGCTGCAATGCAAGCAAACTGGTTTTGAGTTTGAAACGGGGACGGGGACAAGGACAGGAACGGGGACTGGCTCTCTGCATAGGGATATTTCGTGGCGATTAACTCATCTGCTGACCCGGCCCGACCTGACCGATAGCAACGACAATAAATCAGGACGGTGGCGGCGCTTAATCGCAGGGCTTGACGAGGCGGGACAGGACACTATCCGAGCAGGGCTGAGCGAAAACCTAGGCCAAGAGGACATCTTGAGGCAAACACACACGCTTCACACACTCGATTGCCCAGCCAGGACACGCGCTACCACACACACATACACACACATGTCTGGTTGCCAGGATTACGGCCCAGACAGGAGCAGGAGCTGGAGGTGACGCCTCGACTGCTGTCATGACAGCGCTTAGCCTTAGCCCAGCACTCAAGGTCACTGGGTATGGTCCCGGCGAAAAAGGACACCCCCGCAAGCACACACACAATACACACACACACACACACACACGCGCGCAGGCACGATTGCAACCTGTTGAGAGCCGAGAAAGCAGAGAAAGCTAAGCGCGAGAAAATCCTTCTGGCAGAGACACAGCAGGAGCTGGGAAGAAGAATAGAAGAAGAAAAAAGAAAAGCAGCAGCACAGCCTTGGGGAGTCTGGGTTGTGGAGTCCTAGCACAACACCCCCCACCGCCACCCTAATCTCTGGTCAGCGACGGGGCAGGACTCTAGGCAGGACTACAGGTGGTTATCCGCCAGTATATGAGTGTGTTTTTTTGTGTGTGTGGCGGAGTGTGTGAGTGTCAGCTGTTTGTGTAATTAGAACTACAGAGAAAATAATAAATAAAAAAAAATAGGTATTATAGATAATAATATAAGTTGTATAATATCAATATCTATAATATAATAATGTTATATAATAATAGTATAATATCTATATCTATAATATATGTATATACGCATATCTTCGACATACATTTATAAAGATATTAAAGGTGTTGTAGATATACGTGTAATTATAGATTGTTTAATTGAAATAATGATCGAATTCTAACCTATTTTAATGATCTAACCTCTTTATTAAAATTTTTAAAATATTTAATACAAATACAAGTTTTGTAACTTTCCTTATATTTTTATACCCTTGAAGGATATGATTAATTTTAATTTATTCGTATCAAAAAATACTTGGCTGTAGACTAGCATTGTCGTTTTTTAGGTTATCAAAAAGACTCAAAATAATCAAATTAACGGTATATTTATCGAAAAATATTTTTGCGGGAAATCAAGGTTTAAAAAAGCCAAATTTAAGCAATAAAAATAAATTTTTTTTTCATAGCTTTCCTTTGGTAGTTTTTTATTTGGTGTATTAATATGCTGATTGACTTTAGAAATAGTCTTTTTATTTTTTAACCGTTATTAAACCCCTTTGGAAATATTAAATAAGTCATATTAATATTAATAAAATATTAATAATTTTAATATTAACATTTTTCCCCTTATTTTATTATTAATTAGTTAAAAATTTTACTAGCGTGCACATATGCGTATTGGCAATAATTTTGGTTAGCAAATGAAACGAAGAAGATCTGCAATATATATTTATAATGGGAACTTTAAATCTATATTTATCAATACATGTTTTGTTAAGATTAAATTAAAAAAAAGAGCATCATTATGTTATGAATTTCGTTTGGGAAATGTCTTAAATGTTGAATTTTATTTAAGAAATCTGAAAGTCTAATTAGAATTACAGTGTTAATCGATATTTATCGCTATTTTCATCACAATATAATTTTTCCATTTCAATTTCAAATTTAAGTTAACAAAACTCATAACTAAACCAACAAAGCAGTTGTTCCAATGGTATAAATATTTATTAAATATAAAATAATAATAATAATTGCAATACTTTTGTAGATATAATATATTACATTCTGTGTTGTAATATCTGATTTGCTAACATTGCTTTGAGGTACTTTATCATCTTGTTATGATTGAAATGAACAATTTCTTTCCGTGTGTGTGTTTCTCTAGTTGCCGGGCCTAGTCCTGGTCCTGGTCTTAGCTTTGGGTCTTGGGTTACCTGCTTTCCAGGAACGATGTCTGCCGCCTGTCCATCAGTCAGTCAGTCAGTCAGTCGGGGAGCCGGGGTCCAGCTCAAGGTCGCCTGCTGCCACCCACATCCCGATTCCTGGCCTGTTTGTGTGTTACCTTGAAACCGAAACGTTGCCTTGCAGCTTTTCTTGATTTTTCTTGTTCCATTCTTTTCTTTTATTTCATTTTCTTTTCCTTTTATTTATTTATTTTTTGCAAAGAAAGAAATGTATCAGTTGCCGCACTTTGGCATGCTTTTTTCTAGCGCCGCACTCCTTGATGAGCACCGAATTTCCACCCGTTTTAACCCCCCACAGAAAAGGAAAAGCTGAGCTTCAGCAGCAAAAAAAAAATGAAAAGAATAAAAGAAAAACCTGAAAAACCTGACAGCGCTGTCGGCGTCGTTGTTGAGTTGAAGGGAAAACGATGGAACGGCGATGGAACGAGAGTGAAAGTCGTCCTGGCCACATGGGGAAATGCGGGGACCGGGGGACCGGGGACCGAAGCCTTACGCACTAACCACTACACCCGCACACTCGCACACACACACACACACACACACACACAGCGCCTACGCTAAAGTCGACGCTGACTGCGACGCAGCGTCGATATACCAATACCAATACAGGACGAGGATGAGGATGAGGATGCAGGATGTGAGGCTGCCCTCGCCCTTGCCTTTTTTATTCACTTTTCCTCTGCTTGGCTGCTTTTTTTCGCCGCTCTGCCACTGCTCTGCCACTGTTTATTTTGGTCGCAGGACCTGCTCCTGCTGGGAGTAATTTTTCTTATTTTCGTGCGCTCCTTCGTCTTCGGCAGGCACAAAAGCAAACTTTTTCTTTTCCCAACTTTTTTTCTCTCTATTTCTTGTTTTTTGGTGTATCCTCTTTACCCTCCTTGCCCTTGCTGCTCTTGAGGAATAGTTGGGCCAGGATCGTGGGTGGAGTTGATGGAGAATGTATATTTATTTTTCCTTCAGGTATTCCTTGATTTTCTTTGATTTTTTTATTTATATTTTGCTTACAAAGCTTCCAGCCAAGAGCTTTTCCTTGAGCTGAGTGGTGTGCGTCTTGGCTGGGCTTACACGATCAGTAGTGGAGCTGCAAACCAAAGACTGGAGACTTCTTCTCTTTTCTTTTAATTCTTTCAACAGTCTTAAAAGCACTGATTGCAAGTCTGGCTTGGCTTCTACGATTAAAAGTCAAGTCTCAAACCCTTTGATCTACATAAAGTTAGTATAAAATTTATTGAATAAGATTCTCCCGATTGCTAGTAGAGTTGCAAACCATGTAGAATATGTAGACTTGTTCTTTAATGCTTTTAACACTGAATAACAGTCTAAACAACATTGGTTGTAAGCGAGGGTTATAAGTACAGTAAATCCTCCTCCAACTCTCCAATGGGAGACTCTTTGAAGTCAATTCATGGGGAGTCTTGTCAAGGCTCTCCATGATCACTAGTAAAGCTTTGAACCTTTAAGAAATTCTCCAAGTAACCCTTTTTTTTTAATATTTAATCTTTAAAATTGAGTGAAGATTTAGATTTTAAGACTCTATAATTATTTTTATAAATATTGCCATCACATATTTATGAAACAATTAAGAAGACTTATCTTCAACACTCTCCCCTTAATAACAGTCTTGAAAGCACTGGTTACAAGTCTTGACTAAATTCCCACGATCGCTAGTAAAGCTCCAAACCCCAAGTAGAACCCAAAAAAAAAATAAAAACAAATTGTGAAAATATGAATGAAAGTGTGGCTTCTCCCCCTCTTTCTCTTACTGTCTGCGTCACGAACTGAATGAGCATTCCCCCGCCTAGAATCTATCGCACGTGCCTTGGGTGCATATTTCAGCAAATTCCAGATCTCCACTAGACTTAGACGATCTCCGATCTCTCTCTATATCTTTCTATCTCTCTTTCTCTATGCTGCTTTCGCGTTTATCTTTGAACTTGTGGAGACGTGTTCGAATCCGAAGAATTCTTTGCAGACACAAGCGGCGGCTTGCTCAAGAGCTTGTCCGACATGGATGACATGGTGGCTCCACTTTTTTTTTTTGCTATTTGCTATAATATTCCCTGATTGATTATCACGTAGAGAGCGGATCCAGTCCGGCTGATAGGAAGCTCTCTGGAGCTTCATAAACAGGTGATTGGAGGCAGGTAGCTATCGGGGGCTTACGGATGGTGCGCCATATCATTACCGGAAGTTCCGATCAGAGTAGAGTCCGTATCGCTTGGCAAAAAAACGTTAAGAATCGAGTAAAAATCATGTCCGAAGTGAGGCTTAAAATGCAGAGAAATATATATATATAGTTCTTAATCAATAGCTTTAATTTAAAACAATTTCCCAGTAATTTTCGATGGTGTTTAACATGTAGAAAACATAATAAAACAGATTACTAAACACTGATAAGGAATATTCTACAACTATTTATAGTTTTTCTCTGAAAATACCTTTTAGAATTTCAACAACATTCCTTTTTAGTTCACCAACGTGCCTGCGATATAAACATTACGTATAGGCCTCCGTTCTTCAATTCGTGCCCAAAAAAGCAACATGAACGAACGTGTTTAATGGGGCTTCTCCGAAATTGAAGATTTTCGGAATATTCGCATTTTTTTATTCGGATGCGTAACACCCGCCGCGTAGCTTCGTACGTGTAAGAATCGGAAGTGGAAGAGAGGGGCGTGACATAAGATTTTTGATGGTTACATGACCTTACAATCCATGCCTTGTCTTGATCGTTGCAGGTATCATCGGTTCCGCCATCTGGAGAACCCTCTAACCCCCAGATCACGTCGGTGCAACCGGGAGAACCACGATGGAGATTACTCATGCCCAAAAAGAGAAGAAAGCCCATGCATCTCCGTTGCGGAAGTACACACACGTCGGAGAGCACTTCAACGATTTAGTCACTATCTTCCGGTCTCTGCTTTGGAAGCCATATGGTGCTCAGAGAGAGTTCGCTCCAAGATCGCCGTACTTAAGCCACGGGCAACGTTCAATCGGCTTCAAAGTTATGCAACATTCTCGGCGGCAGCGAGAAGCAGCGCTACCAGCGACCTATTAAAGACGCGCTGACCCGTCACCAAGTCATCACTGCCTCCAGAGAGCTCCAGCGCCAAGGTTTAACCGGGAGAAAGAGATCCAGGATCTGCCACAAATGTGCCCAGGATATTGCCGCCACCTAAAAAAGTGAACACAAAAAAAATAAAGCCAAAGATAAGATCCGAGATTAAACCCCAAGTGAAGTGACTCATCCCATGATGATGATGCACTGCCTCTGGTCGCAGCTTCTGCTGCTGCTGCTCCCCTTGGCCGCCAGTCGGTCGGTGCGACAAGTCGGCGGTGGCTATCCGCCGGTACTCCCCGGCGGCTACTACCCCCAGCCCTCGCCGCCCCACTATCCGCCGCCGGTCTATCCGCCGCACTCGTATGGCGGCTACGGCGGCTACCAGGCTCATCCAGGATCATCTCATGGCTTCGGTCCGGCTGGGAACTACTATGGAGTCTATCAGAGCTTTCCCGGAGGCGGCGATCCAGTTCAGTTTGATTATGTAAGTAATTGTTGTTAATGTTTGTTATTATTATTAGTTTCATTTGATTTTTTGAAGCAAAAGAAGTTTAATTACTTTTAGTTACTTTCCTACTTTCATAGTTAATTATTCGATTTTCTGGTGGATAAATATTAACATTTTGCTTTGAGTTTGTTAAGGAAATTACAACAAAATGTCATTTTAAAAGGTTTATTTAGTGAAAGATTTAGTGTTATTATAATTTATGTTCGTTTTATTAGATTTCCTAATAAGAAAACCAATCAAATTAGAAGGAAATATTTTAACAACCATGAACATTGCTCTCGAAAAGGTTTATCCTATAAAAAGTTTACCCTGTGAACACAGTACTATTATTATTTGTATTATTATTGTTTTATATTTTGTTTAATTCTCTTAAAGTAGAAAATATTTTCTCAGAAACTCTCTTAATAAACTCTAACATCCTTGGTCTTCATTTTGTGTATTGTTTAGGCTTACAGCCTTTATCTAGGAATATTTATGCATTAGCCTTATAAATAAATTATTTATTATTTTATTATTATTATTTAAAATTATGCTGTAATAAGCAATGTTTTATATTCATTTCGGCTTTTTCTTTAATATTTATTTAAAAATAATTTCCAAATATCTCCCAAAATAAGAACGAAGCATAATTTTAGTCTTTTATGTTTGGATTTGGTTGCAGAAATGATTCTTAGCTCAAAAGCTACTATTTTCGGGTAGAAAGTCTATATTTTTCTATATCTCCTTTGCAAGAATTGAACAAAATATTAAAGCTTGCATTGTTTGTTAGAATTTCCGCTGTTTATAGTTTTTTAAGTAACAAACTCGTAAAAAAAACAATACAAAGGATTAAGCTACAAAATTATTTCATTAAATGTCTCAAAAACACCCCTCCTTACTTTTATTTGTTACTTTCACTTGCTGTGCCTCAGAATAATCGTTGTTCGCGGAACTACATTGGCATCAAGCCGCATCCCGACCAGCATCAGTACTACTATGTGTGCCAGTCCAACTGCGTGATCTTCAGCAAGTGTCGCAACCACCAGGTGAGTGATGAAATGTTCAAGTCCAAAGAGTCATCTAACCGCATCCTTGCCCTCCTTAGAGATTTGACCCGACCACCGGACGCTGTGTGGAGCAGCCGCAGCGAGGCTCCCAGCCGGCTACCCAGACGCATCCTTCCCGGCCAAAGCAGTGCCAGAAGGAGGGTCGCTTCCCGCATCCGGATGACTGCAAGGTGTACTATCGCTGCGACAAGAACCAGACACAGCCGTGGCTATTCGCCTGCCCCGTGGGCACCATTTTCTCGCCGCTGGTCCGCAAGTGCGTGCCCGGCGACCAGTGCCCCTCCACGGAGATATCCGGCAGCGGCAGCTACATTCCCCAGAACTGTGAGCTCAAGTTTCCCGTGTGCACCGAGGAGGGCACCTTCCGTTCGCCGACGGACTGCGCCCTGTACTATACGTGCCGCCAGCAGGAGAATGGCAATTATCTGCAGACACGCTTCAAGTGCCCCGGCAGCAATAGCTTCGATACGGAACGGAAACTCTGCCGGCCACGCAGCGAGGTCGATTGCTACGACTATCCGCCGCCGCATCCCTATTATCCCTACTACCCGCCATATCCGGCTGCTCCGCTCTACGAGGAGGATGACTACGATACGGGAGCGGGAGCGGCGAACCACGGAATGATTCAAGAAAAAGTGGTCATATTGCCCACGACGACGACGAGCACAGAGAAGCCCCACTATGGCTATCCCTCGTATTCCTATGACCATTCTTCCTATTATGACAGCAAGGAGCCAGCTGCCGACAGTTTGCACCTCGAGGATGAGAAAATGGTCAAGCCGTCGGTGAATGTTGTAATCGTGCCCAGCTCCACACCGGCCACCACCAGCCAGCAGTATCAGTCCACCAAGTACCAATACAAGCGGTTCACAGAGACCCCGCAGCCCAAGGATGCCGTAAAGGGGCTGCATCTTTCCAATAATATTGTTATTGTGCCAACTACTGAGACCACGACCACGACGTCGACAGCCAAGACCCCGGCGCACACATGCCCCACGTTGCCAACAACAGTTTCAACTGAGAAGCCAACGACTGTGCCGAATACCAGCACGGTACCAACAACGACAACTCGAGAAACTAGTACAGTCACAACTACTACTCAAAAGCCGACAAAGACTACTGTTACAACGACTACCAGAAAGCCAACAACAACTACTTCAATCCCTACAACAACCACTCAGAAGCCAACAACAACAACTCCGAAGTCAACGACACGGGACACAACTACTCCGAAGCCAACCAAGACAACTGAGAAAACCTCAACGAGTTCTAGGACCACCGAGAAGACAACAACAACCACTAAGAAACCTATAACCACCACTCAGAAAGAGGAAACGACGACTCCTAAAACAACGACAATTACAACAACTCAAAAGCCAACAACTACGACACCTAAAACATCTACAGTGACAACAACAACCCAAAAACCAACAACGACGACTCCTGAAACGTCTACAGTTACAACTACGACACCAAAGCCAACAACAACGACTCCTAAACCAACAACAACGACTCCTAAAACAACGACAGTGACAACAACTACTCAAAAGCCCACAACGACTACACCTCAAACATCTACAGTGACAACAACAACCCAAAAACCAACTACGACAACTTCTAAAACGTCTACAGTTACAACTACGACACCTAATCCAACAACAACAACTCCTAAAACGTCTACGGTGACAACCACTACTCCTAAACCAACAACGACGACTCCTAAAACGTCTACAGTGACAACCTCTACCCCGAAACCAACAACGACGACTGCCGCACCAACTACAACTACCAAAAAACCCACCACAGTTTCTTCATCGATCCAGAAACCAACAACAACGACTACGGAAATCACAACAACAACGGAAACGACTACAGTACTTATAACCACTGAAAGGCCCACGACGACGACTCCGAAGACATTGACAGTGACAACCACTACCACGAATCCAACAACAACTACTCCTAAATCAACTACAGTGACAACAACGTCCCCGAAGCCAACAACGACTACTCCTAAATCAACTACAGTGACAACAACGTCCCCGAAGCCAACAACGACGCCTCCCAATACTTCTACAGTTACAACGACAACTCCAGAGCCAACAACGACAACTCAAAAAACTACTACAGTGACAACAACTACTCCACAACCAACAACGACGACTCCTAAAACATCCACAGTGACGACAACAACTTTAGACCCATCAACAACAACTCCCAAAACATCTACAGTGACAACCACTACCCCAAAACCGACAACAACGACTCCTAAAACAACTACAGTGACCACAACGACGCCGAAACCAACAACGACCACTCCAAAAACATCCACAGTAACAACAACGCTGAAACCAAGTACAACAACTCCTAAAACGTCTACAGTGACAACAACTACTCCACAAACATCAACAACGACTCCTAAACCAACAACAACGACTCCCAAAACAACTACGACTCCCAAAACAACTACAGTGACAACCACTACCCCGAAACCGACAACGACGACACCTAAACCCACAACAACTACTCCTAAACCCATAACAACGACTCCTAACACATCTACAGTGACAACGACGACGCCGAAACCAACAACGACGACTGTCGCACCAACTACAACTACCAAAATACCGACCACAGTAACAACCTCGACTCAAAAACCAACAACAACGACTCCTTTGGAGATCACGACAACAACGGAAACGACAACAGTACTAATAACCACTGAAAGACCTACAACAACGACTCCGAAGACATCCACAGTGACTATAAGTACCCAGGGACCAACTACAACCGAGAAATCAACATCCGTGACGGCGACGACTACAGTGACGACCTCGCCGGCCCCCGACAACAACAGCACTGCCACGACGGATCTGACAACGCGACCCCACTGTCCCGACCCGGACTCCACCTCAGGTAAGCCACAGCCCAAAGCCCCCTGCGATCGCCCCTCGATACAAGCAGCAGCAGCAACAGCAGCAGGGAACACCTAATCCACACACACACTCGCCTTGCAGATACAAACACACAACCAGCATGCACACCCACACAACACCTCCAGGAACAACAGTCCAGCGTACAGTCACCCAACCACACGCACACCGACACAGCGATACTTGGGAGCGGGATTCCGCTGGGAAAACGGGATGAGCTGCATCAGCCCCTGCGGGCCAACAGCCTTCACTCCAGAGAAGAGTCTCTGGACTACATGGACGACGGGCCATCGGTCTCTGCCGAGTCCGTGGCGGAAGCGGGAAGGGCAACGACAGCCAGAGCTCCGACGATGTCCACCCTGGCAGCTGCTCACATTCTGAGGAAACTGTTCCACGTGATCTCAACCACCACTCCTGCCAGCCGAGAGCGCGCTCCAAGCCAGCGTCCACCTGGCGTGACCATTGCCCAAATGGCCAAACACAATCTGGCCACCTCCAAGCCCTTTATTGCCCACTCGCTGAGACTCTCCATTCAGCAGCTGGCCTCCACGCAGAAGCGTTCCGTCCAGTCACAGGTCCTGCCGGTTTCTGCCAAGAAGGAGTCTGAGGATTTGGAGTACTACGACAGCGACGCCTCGGAGCAGCAGTACGCTGATGACGAAGACAACCAAGTGCTGGACAGGAGGGACACACCCAAGGCCATGGCCAGTAGCACAACGATGGCCGCTGTGCTACCAGCGGTTCAGGACTCCACCACGACCACGGAGCAGCAAGAAACTAGTTCCAGGCCGAGTCCCACACGGCGGACGAGCACACCACAGCCTTTGGAGACGACGACAATGAGTGATTCGGAGTACTCCGACTCGGACTATGCCAATGATGAGGCCGAGAACGAGATTCCGGGAGGAGTGAAGAGTCTGGAAGCACGCAAGAGTCTGTTGCTGAGCCTGCTCAAGGAGAGGCTACAGCCATTGCCTCTGGCTCGTGCAGCAACGAAGACTGAAGAGAGGAGTAGTACGAGCACTAGCACTAGTTCAAGTACAAGTACAAGTACAAGCTCTAGTACAAGTACTAGCACAAGTAGTAGTACAAGTTCAAGTACAAGTACAAGCTCTAGTACAAGCACTAGCACTAGCACAAGTACTAGCTCCCCCATGACTTCGACTACGCTGCCCTCTAGCCCAAAGCCAACACTTGAAGCTCGAGATAAAGGTCACCGAAGCTCGGAATACTATGACGATGACGATGACTATATGGAGGATGAGCCAGCCAGCAGTGTGGCTAATCAAAGCCAAGAGTCATTGGCCAAGAAGTCACTCACAGTCAATGCCAAGCGACACGTAGTTGTTCTTCCACAGTCACAGTCGCAGTTACAGCCGCAGCAACAAATTCAGAAGGTTCTTTCTGATCCTATTCCTCATGAAGTAGCAAAGCCACAAGGATTGAGAGAAGAGAGTCCAACAGCCAGCTTTCTAAGACAGTCCTCAGCTGAAGCGGATGGAGGAAAGAGTAGCAATTCTCTGGCAGATGAAGCAAGCCGAAGACTTAGTTTCCTTGGACGCATCCTAGGACTCGCCAGCAGAGCCACCACAGTCAGTCCCCAGGCGACGACACACATCATACAATCAACTAGAACACCTAAAACATTATCCACAGAATCATTAACAGCAAAAGCATCCACTGAATCATCCACAACAACAGGCACAGAATCAACAACAGAATCAGTGACACAGGGAGAGCCCACAAGGGTGCCACGAAGTTTCATGACAAATCTGCTGGAAAAAGCAGGAAAAGCTGGAAAAACTCATCCTTTAAAGACAACCAAGTCAAGAACAGCAACACCAACAGTCACAACGAGACAAGGAACACCAACAATTACACCAAGACAAGGAACACCAACAAATACACCAAGACAAGGAACACCAACCACGTCTTTGCCGCCGGCAGTTCACCAGGAAGTGCTGTCCGTGAACCGCAGGCCATGGCTGCTGGCGGCGCACAATCAAACCGTTCACCTAACACCCATCGCCACAGCCACAGCCACAGCCGCTTCCACTTCCACCTTAAACCCAGTGAGCCAAGTTAATAGTTCGAATATCCTCCCCCCGCTAGTGTCCTTGCCCGGAAACTACACCACCGAGAAGGTGCCGCAGCTCATCGTCAAGGTGTACGAGCCCATCGACCTGAAGATTGTCTTCTGCCCGAAGACCTGTGACCAGGACCATGAGCACAAATACGGTGAGTACACTGAGAAGGATGCACACCTTGCTGACTCTGTTTTATTAACTACAATTGTTACTCTTCAGACCCAGCTGATAATCATAAGAATGTAACCAGCTGCACTGGCGGTAACTGCGAGGACGAGGAGATCCACAAGCATGTGGACATCCAGTGGAAGCCACTGGAGCTCAGCGACATTGCCAGCTTCCGGAATGCAGTCTAAGAGAGCACATTAAATTTTAATCTAGAGCGTAGACAACACCAAGAATTATGTTTAAAAAAATCAAAAATAAAAAATACTTTAAATTCAACATTTTTATGCTTTCCTTTGGGGGACAGGGGGCCCGCACACAGGACTCTTGCTGTGCTGTGCTGTGCTGTGCTGTGCTGTGCTGTTTCCCGTTGTCAAAAGGAAAAGAAAGCAGCAGGAAAGGAAAAAGGAGCAGTCTGGCGCACACACACACAAAAAATCAGCCTGCATGCCAGCCTGCATGCCAATAGGAAGGAAAAACGTCCTTCAGTGGGCAGTGGGTCGTGTCGTGGTCGTGGTCGTGGTCGTGGTTGTGTCCTGTGGCCTGCTGCTGCCTGTGTGTGTCCAGGAACTTCAGTTCCAGGTGCCACCTGTTGCTGCCGAACAAAAGAAAGAAGTCCCTAACACAACAGGACCAAGCCAAAGTCGGCAATGCACGATGCAGCATGCATGCACACAACCATACATATGGCGCCCAGTGAGGGACCACAGCAGGACTCACTCTCTCTCCAGCTCCCTGTTGGTGTGTGTGTGTCTGTGTGCGTTGGCTTTGAGTGGGTTTTTTGTGCGCCAGCAAAAGAAAATGCACGAAATGGAGCAAGTGCAGCATGGGTTTTGGCTTTGATTTTTCTATTTTCCTTTTTATCTTTGTTTTTTGGAGTTGCTTTTGTTGTTGTTGTGTGGCACAGTTTGGCGCGAGTTTGCGGCAAATAGAGCAGAAAACTCAGGACATGCTACTGTTACTGTGTCTGCTTTTACTCCCACTTGTGATCCTTGTGCTAAGCCTTCACATCCTCCTACTGGCTCAGCATTTCTGTGGCTGGCTTTCGGGCGATTTACAGTTATGCGTGCCACAAATCGGCATCAGGCACGCTTAGGCAGACATCATCATCATCAGCATCCTGGCACACTGAGGCCACTCTGATGCCCTGCACAAATCTCCAGTTGGCCATGAATTATTCAACAGTTCAACAGTTGGCCCCCCAGACCTCCAACCCCCGAACTATGTACAATTTGCAATTTTCATGTGCGAGCAGCATCAGTGTAGTCTGTAGTCTTGGAAATTGACTTCACACACATGCTGCTCCTGCTCCTGCTATCGCTCCTTGTGCAAATCCTTTTTATGCCCGCATTATATAGTTCGCACCGAACAGCAAGGCGGCGGGGTGGAGACATCACATTTGCCACACGATACGCGCGCGTCATTCAATTCCATTTCCATTTCCATTGCCATTGCCATTGGTATTTCCCTTTTGCACCCTTACGACCTCTCTGCTCCACTCCCCTTCCCCCTAGCCCTAGGCTATGCTGTGGCATTTCCACATTTCCATTTGCCAAGAAAGAAACGCGCGCGAGAGCTCCGCGATGCCATTCCGAGGGCCATATAACCAAGTTCAATTACCTGTTACAGCCGTTAGATGAATTTCTATGGCCAGTACATGTCCCGACTAGTTGAGTACAGTTGGGTTTTTACCAAGGACGAGGAGGATGTGAGGGGTGTGTGCGTGTGTGTGGCTTTTTTTTGAATATTTGAAATGTTTTTGTTCGCGCCAAGCCAACAACTTTGACAACAACATTCACACGAAGCTCCATCTGAGGGAGGGGCGTAAGAGAAGGGAGGCAGGATGTAGTATGGAGAGTGGAGAATGGACAGGGACTGAGACTGGAGGCAGGGAGTTGTGAAAGAATAACGACACACTTTGGCACGCATTTGTGATAAACATAAATGAGCTTAGAAATGAACCCCGCAGGATAAGGCGCGCACACAGAGCACACACGCCCACACACTCCAGCATAGTGCAAGGAGTAAGGCGTAGAGCCATCGGTTTTTTGGGGGAAGGAGAAACCAGAGCCTGTATTGACTGCTCGTACAGTAGACATCAAGTATCGCACACACAGAGAGAGAGAGAGAGAGAGAGTGAGCATTATACAAATGATACGACATTAGATAAGCCTAAGTGCAAATTGGCTTACAAACCGGGATTTGTGTTCTCACTCTTCTGCTCCTGGTCCTCCTCCTTCTCTCCGTTCGACTTTTGGCGCCTTTTGTTACTGCCACTGGTTGGGCTTAGTCGCAGGATTCACAGCCGCATCCGTATCCGCATCCTTGGCTCTTTTGCATGCCGCAGCTGGTGTTTCGGTAGCATCATAACATCACATATGCATGAGCAGGAACGGGAACGAGAGCAAAAGCAGAATCAGGAACAGCAAAAGCAGAAGCAGGAATGGTTACAGGAGCAGGAGTAGTAACTGGAACAATAACAGAAGGAGTAGGAGCAGGAGCAGCATGGATAGTGCTTTGCAATTGACCAAATGGCATCAAACCCCTGCCAGATTTTGACTTTGTGTTTATGCCAACCATTGCTTTTTAGCATCGCTTACAGGAAGGATGAAAAGGAGTGGAAGGAGCAGCGTCAGCGGTTACCCTAATGAGCATTCAATGGACGTCACTTCAGTACCCACACCACTCTCCAATCTCCACTCTCTACTCCCGGCAAAGCTCGATAACTGGGTCGCCTTGTGCCTGGTGCTTCCTTTTTCGGCCCAGTCGCTGGAAAAAAGCGCCAAAGAATCGCCACGTGTGCATCCTGTGTGTATGTCTGTGTGCGCCAGGAAAAAGGAAAAGCAACAGTCGAGAAAACAAAGCCAAACCGACGGCTGCCACTCTGGCAAAAGAGATTGCAGGAGGAGAGTAACATGGATGGATGGGTGTGGATGTTGGTGTGGATGTGAATGTGGACCTGGATGTGCAGCTAAAAAAATTGCCAAAAAATTCGTCCTTGATTCGTTGCAGTTTCTTTTTGACGACGGCGGCGGTGGCGGCGCCTGGCTCTGGCTCTGGCTACGGGTTCGAGTGTCGTGAGTTTTCTAAAACGAAAGCAAAAAGATGACACACACACACAGACACACAGATACTGGGGGGGTGGCAAGGACATGGGGCTTTCGAGCTCATCGTCATGAATGAAAACTGTGGGGAAGCCCAGGACCCAGCTGGTCTCGTCTTTTGGCATCTCCGTTGCATTCCTTTTTGGTAGACTGCCGACGCACTCTGATTGCTTTTGGCTTTTCCGCCGAAACCGACACAAGGACAACCCAAAACCCACACACAGGGACACCCTGGTACCCATTCCCTTGCTAAGGGAACACTTTTTGTGTGCCACATTCTCGCGTGCTGCTCCTTTTTGGAGTTGCAGTCGGAGTCGCTTGTGACTCCTGTTTGTTAAGGCAAAAAAAAGAAAATAAAAGAAGAAAGGTAGGAGCTCGTTTTAGCCAATTGTTTCGTTTGATTTTCGCTCCGCTTGCTCTGCTCCATCCAGGGTCCACTCGCCGCTCCAGTTAACTGGAGAAACATGGGCAAGAGGTCTTTGTGCCCGGATTTCGTGGCCCAGTGCATCTCGTCGGCTGGCGTGCTCCAGCGAATGCATACAAAAAGCTGGCAACATGGCAACTCAATTTCGCAACTCAGCCATGGAGTACAGGAGGTCCTTGAAGCGTGTCCAAGCTTCCAAAACCAAGCCCGTATCTTGACCTCTCAGTGAAGCACCCTTCTCCCTATTTTACACTGCAAATATATATGTACATATATGCAATCGCATTAAGGTTGTCCTTATTATTTATTGACTTAATTGATTTTAAATATGCATAAAGCTGCGGTCCATCCAATATTTGTCTTTGGCTGCAAAGCGCAAAGGCGGCAGTGGCTTTCAATTAGCGTTCCCAAACACACGGCGGCCTCATCGGGCATCATCAGCATTACCAGGACGAGAGAATGGGAACAGACAGGGGGCAGGGGCAGGGGCCGAGGCAGAGTCACAGGGACATGTACCAGGATCTCCCTCGCTCTCTTTCGTTTTTAATTTGCTGTTTGCATTATCCGATTTTCATTTTTATTTCAACGTATTTTCTTTTTTTTTTTTTATTTTTGTGCCGCATCGCTCCCACGCACTGCAAATATTTTCGTTTCTTTGATGCAATTTCGCTAGTTTCATCATCAGGCCGGACTCTCTGTGCCTGAGCCTTGGACCCTGGGCCCCATGGATCCTGGCACTTTGTTGATTAAACATTAATTGTGCCTCGAAAATGCACAATGCAAAATGCAAATCGATTGGGAGTGGAGTAGGGTTTGAGGCAGGAGGAGCAACCTAACCAGGAGGAGGAGGACCTTCCCTGACTAAAGTAAAGTTTCCCTCCAACTAGCCAGCATAGAGAGCAGTCTCTCCTGGCTTGACTCGCTTATTTTTTACGCTAATTGCTTTGTCCGGATGACATTCCCCTCTCCTCCAAAGTCTGCTGCTGCTTGCTAGCTCGTTTTTAATGCAAACTTTTTGTATTTTATTGAAGCATTAAAACGCATTTTTAACAACCGTATAGCAATATTGACGATACCCTCCAAAGACACACAGAGAGAGAGGAGGACATAGCCTTGTCTAGCCTGGGTCCAAAAGCCAAGAGCCGAGGACAGTGGCGAAGAGAACGCTTGATGGTCCATTAAAGACAAAGATTTTTGTGAAAAATTACTAGATTCACTTTACGGGCCAAGACAGGAGGAGATCCTGGAGAAGGTTCGAGCTTTCCAACTAGAAATTCTCTCTGCCGCCTGCCGCTGGCAAACAACAAAGTTGTAAAAATTGTTTCGTTTTTAAGTCAGCAAAAAAAAAAGGAGGGAATGCGCTTCGGGGGTACGTGGGAGGTAGTTTGAGCTCTGGGGGGGGAGGGTTCACTAAGGAAATAAAGACCTCTGGGGGGGGGGAGGGTTTCTGTAAAGGTCTGGGGGGGTTGGGGTTGGACCGCGGTAAACTACCGTAAGTTTAACAGCGGCGCATAAACTGCAGCAGCCGACGACGAAGCCTCCAGTTGCTCTCCGCCTTTGCCATTAGCAATAAAAAAGGGGAACGGGCAGGACACCAAGGCTGAAACTGAAACTGAAGCTGAAACTGAGGCTTCCGAGGACTATATACCCTTCGAAGATTGAGTTATGTGCGTTTCGACTTTGTTTCTGCGGGGTAACAGAGATGAAGAGATGGAGATGCAGAGATGGAGATGGAGAGACGCAGAGCTACGCGCGCGCTGTTTCGGCAATATAATGGTAATAACCCAATCGTTACAATCGCGCTCAGAGCCCCCACCTCCCAACTCCCACTTCCTCACCCCCACTTCCGCTTCCGCTCGTTTTTAGTTGCCGTTAGAATGCACACTCGAGGGGCTAAGACGGTTTGGGGGCGGCAGTTGCAGGTCATGAATTTGCCATTTTACAGCCGTCGTATTTTTTCCATCCTCCCATCCATTCATCCATTCCATCCCTCTTCATCGTGTCCCTCATCTCTCTGCCTCCGCTCCTAAGCTCTTATCCGGGTGAGCTGATTTTTCGGTAGAAGGGGGATGAGGACTGGGGGGTGGCTACCCTAGAAATAATAACGCTTAAACTTTTTAGTGTTGTCATTAAATTCCTCGTGTAAGTTGCCAAAGGGGGTTGAATGGGCCAAAAGGACTCTCTGTCTTCGGGTCTCCTCCTACTCCTTCGTCCTTGGCCGCGTGTTTGGTTTGTTTTTGTGTGTATTTTGTTACTGTTTTTATTTAACATTTTAATGTCGCCTCAGCCTCAGCCTCAGCCTCAGCCTCTGTGTCTTGGAACACACTAACGCCCCCACAAGGCAGCCCCAGGCAGCCCAGGCAGCGCACATCTGCAGGTCTATAAATTTCGATATTTACTTTTTATATTGCAAAAATTTTTCTGCTGACGGAATTACGGAAATTAAAAACGAAATGAGCCTTGAACCAGGAACCAGGGTAACGTAGAACGGGTAAGGGGAAAACCGGGGATGAGATGAGATGTCAGCGCTCATGCGCGCCCGCCTCTGCTTATGGAGGTTAAGAGGTTCAGGGTTCAGTTTGAGGTTCCGCCTCCAACTCCTCAGATTCACATTCACGTTCAGGTTCAGCATCAGCTTCAGTTTCAGCTTCAGCTTCACCCCCTTGGTCCGAGATGCCACTTTAGTCATAAAAGAAACATTATTCCGTGCACTTTTTAATATCCCGCACGGTTTTAACTTGACTCCGCTGGCTGCTGCTTCCCGTCTTTATATTTAATCGTAAAGTTTAGAAACTTTGTAATGGCAGAAGAAGGCTTTCTTTCGGTTACAAGATAGCTGGAGAGTCTGGCATCACTCCAGAGCAATGACTGTAAAGTGTACTAGGTTGTTCATGAGATTCAATACGAGCAGAGCTCATACAATCGATTTAATTCGTGTCAATCAAAGGGTTTTACTTTCACACGAAAAGAGACTTATAAGAGGAGACTCTCTTGTAGTGGATTTAATTTTTACTGTATTCGGAGAACAAAAATCACCTAAAACAGAAAATTTCTCTCCCTCTCTCGTTCGCTACTGTCTGTACATTGAAGGCGAAGCGTGAAATAGGGAGCAAGAGGAGAATGAAAATCCTTAACAGATCACAACTTCTCTCACACCTAAAGGAGAAGAGTTTTTTAGGAAAAAAACTAACTGATAAGTTCTTCCAAAGCTCTCTCTCGCTCTCTCGCTGTTGGGTTTTGCTTGCAAAAAGCAGGCAAAGTGCAGAATAGAAACTGAGAGCGAGAGAGGTATATGGTTTCGAAAAGAAAACTGCCTAAAGAGAGAGCGAATTCTCTTCTCCCAGATAAAGTCAGAGCTTAAAAGAAAAGAAAATTTAACTAAGAATTGCTTTAATAGTAAAGCTAGAAAAGAAACTCTCTTTTGTTCGCTTTGACTAGTGTATTGCAGGCAAAGCCTGAAGGATAAGGCAAGAAAAAAAGAGAGATATATAGAGAAATATTGAGATAAAGAGATATAAATTCAAATATAGAGAGATAAAGAGAGAGTGACAACAAGATAGAGAGATAGTGAGACATTCAAATAGTAAGACAGTAAGATAGAGAGATAAAGAGTTTTCTTTCCTTGAAAAACAAATGGCATCAAGAGAGAGATTAAGGGAGAGCGCAAGATTGATCGTTCAAACGGCCTCAAAAGAGCAAAGAGCGAACCGAACTAAGCGGTAAATTCAAACCCATTTTATATGCTTTACTCTCTTTAGCCATCTTTGTCTCCCATCGATCTCCTGACCATCCCCCAACTCTCTCCCCACAGCCATTCCCAATCCCATTCGCAGTCCCCTGATTAGAGGCCTCTCCACACAAAACGTTTAATAGCTAATCAACAGGCAGTGGAGAGAGTCATCTAATTTTCGAAATTTATGCTTTTTCCCGCATAGTTGTAAACTGGGAAATGTGAATAATGACGAGAGAGAGAGAGAGAGTCAAGGAGGGTGGAACGCTGAACGCTGAACGCTGCACTTTTTCCCAACTGCCGACTGGGCTTTGATTTGATTTTTACGCCGCGCCCATAAATTGTTTAGATGAGTTTTTTAATCGAAATTGTTCGAAATGACTTAGGTGCGCATAAAATGTCTCTGTCTCCCGAGAGAGAGAAAGAGAGAAACATCAGAGAGAGGGGATGGATGGCTGGAATGGTTTGGTGAATGGAAAGCGCTTTGCGAATAAATTGCTGGGCCTTTAACGCAGTTGCTCTTTTTTATAGGGCTTATAAAAAGAATATTTTTAATAGCGCATAAAAACTGTTTTGTTAGTTGCAGGATACTGGCACAAGGGTGGGTATCCTGCTGGCCGGGTATCCTGCTTAGGCCTTAGCCTAGTAACCTCTCTGGTCTCTCTGGTTCGTCGTCAGGTGGTGATATAACCATACTTGCTACTTGCTATTGGCCGGATCGCTCTTTCGGATCGTGATGCCCTTCACTTTTTACTGGCCAGCAGCAGCTCGTGACTCGTAAATGTTTGCCGAAAAACTTTGAACTTGATGGCCTGCTCCAGCTCCTGCTCCTTTTTACGGCAATGTGCCGTGTGCTGGCAGCATCTCTCATGTGGTCATGAGGAGCATTGCCACCACCAAGCATCACCACCACTGGCATCTCACCATCTCAGAGCCACCGGCAGAGCCCAACATAAAAAGATACATTTGGCAGGCACCCAAACGACGCATAAAACGCGTTACTTTCATCCATGAGCGACGTTGATGGGCTCATAAATGCCGCGAATGTGCATGAAACGCGTATTTTTCTACTTTTTGATGATTTTGAAATTTTGTATGCGTTGAGTGCCGTTAACAGAGAGAGAAAGAGAGTGTGTGTGTGTGTGGGTGTCCTGCCCTCCTGCCAGAAAAAAGGAGACCCAAAAACTTGAGCCGGAATTGTTTTTAACCCACTAAAGGCTCTGCTCCTCTGTTGCCAGTTGCTGCTGCCGTAAAAGTAATAAGAAATGTCTCATTTTTAGAGCTTCGAAAATAAAAAAAGTTATCGGCCCCGCAATTTCGTCCTTTGGCCATAAAAAGGGCTGCGGTTTAGTTTCCTTCAGAGTTTCAAAGGATGAGGAGAAGGAGAAGGAGGAGAATTTTCTGCTCTAATCCCTTAAATTAAACAAACTTTCTAGCCAGATTCGAGGTTATATATATATATTGATATATATATTTATAAAGCTATATATGTACCCGTCTATAGGCTCAGTATTTTTTGGTAATTAAACCCTTTGATTCAGATCCTGGCGCTTTTTTGCGCTTTTGCCCATAAATGGCAATGGAGGAGACACGGTCCAGAGCTGGAGCTGGGGCAGCCAGGAGGAGGCTTCGTCTGAGTGGGAGGAGCTGTCATAGTTGCGCATTTTAAATTAGCGTATCCTTGCACACACCACACACACAACACACACACCCATCTATCGCCATCTTTGTTCGTTTTCGGGGGTTCGTACGCTTGGCGTTCATTAGATTGATTTTTATTTTATTGCCTCGCACATTTTAGGGCGGAGTTTTTACATATTTTTTGTGTTGCATGCGTCCGAGCGAGCGAGAGCCTCTTTGTCCCTGTCCCTGTCCAGCTTGTACGCCCATTTGGCATTTTAAATATATTTTTTCCGCATTTTTTTAATGCCTTTTTTACACTTTTTCTGGCATTTTTACCCCTTTTTGCCATGTTGTTCTCTTCCTTTTTTATACCCTTGCAGGGTATTATAATTTCAGTCAGAAGTTTGCAACGCAGTGAAGGAGTCATCTCCGACCCTATAAAGTATATATATTCTTGATCAGCATCAGCAGCCGAGTCGATCTAGCCATGTCCGTCTGTCCGTCTGTCTGTCTGTCTGTCTGTCTGTCTGTCTGTCTGTCTGTCTGTCCGTCTGTCCGTCTGTCCGTCCGTTTCTACGCAAACTAGTCCCTCAGTTTTGAAGCTATCTGAATGAAACTTTGCAGATAGTCTTTTATATACTCTCACTCGGACATAAGTCGGAACGGGCCAGATCGGACGACTATATCATATAGCTGCCATACAAACGATCCGTGAATTTTTAGAAAAAAAATTTTAACTTCACTGTTTTTGAACATATCTTAACCAACTTTTGGTTATGAGCTTTATATATTATTTTAGATTTTAAGATTAAATTTCATAAAAATCGGATGACTATATCATATAGCTGCCATAGGAACGATCGGGAAATTTGTAGAAAAAATAATTATAACTTTGTCAGTTTTCAACATAATTTCTTCAACTTTTAGATACTAGTATTTCATATTTTTTCAGAATTTTGTTGTAAATTTCATAAGAATCGGACGACTATATCAAATAGCTGCTATACAAACGTTCGGTAAAAAAATGTAAAACTGTAAAAAATTTAAAACTGTAAAAAATGTAAAACTGTAAAATTTTATGAATATGAAAGTAATTCATATTATATTATATTGGGATAGATTAGAATTAATACAATTGGAATCTGCAAGGGTATACAAACTTCGGCGTGCCGAAGTTAGCTTCCTTTCTTGTTTTGTGTTATTTTTGTCACTTTTTTTTAACCATATTTTTTTTGGTTTTAATTTTTTCCTTTTTTTTGCCACTAAATTGCCAAACTGCACTGACCGCCCCTGCTCCTATGTAAAGTCCAGTTGCAGTTGCAGTTGCAGAAGCAGCAGCATCCTGCATCCTGCATTTTGCATCCTTTTTTTCGCTGTCATCGTTTCGGTTTTCAGGTTTTTTCCCCCTTCTCTTTTTTCTCTCTCTCCCTCACAGTTCTCTGCTTAATTTTATTTATTTATGGTTTTTATATATTTTTTATATTTCTTTTTTTTTATTTTTTTGTGTTTTTTTACTTCAATTTTGCGCTAGCCAGCCTCCCCCTCTGGGTGCTCCGCACACGCACGCACACTGCTCCTCCCACCGTGCAACGTCAGGAGCAGCAGGAGCAGCGGCAGCATCGGCATCTTCCGTCTCATCCCACGGCGGACGCCTCTCGCTCGCACCCCGTGCTGCTGCAGTGCATCCGTGGAGAAGCAGGCCTAGCTGGGCGGTAGAGAGAGGAGGGGAGCCAATAAACTGCATTGCCGGTCCAGGAGCGGATCAGGGAGAGCTAAAGGACAACAACAGGACATGCATGCATGCAAATCTCTGTAAGTGAAAAAGAAGTTCTTTAACATTTAAAAAATATAATATGACATTTTAAAAATAATATAAACATTTAAATAATATATTATATTTTAAGAGATTCTTATTAGCTTTTGGCACATTTTTAGTTTGATTTATATTTTATTTTGTAAAAGAAAAACCCATGGAAGACATAGAAAGCATAGCTCGCAAATAACGGTTGACCGATTCGTGCGATCGCAAAAAAACGGTTTTTTTTTAAGAATTTAAGCGAAGACTCTAAGAGCAACCGATTGAATTGCTTTTATAAGAATTGAGCNAAAAAAAAAAATAACCTAAAAAAAATATCATTTGCGGAGACCTTTTCAGTGAATCGGTCTTTTGAAATGTCGCTCTGAGCGAGCATTACCTCGTATCGATCATCGGTAAGAGAGCTTGAAAAGAGCGCGCCTTTGCCACAGCTGAACGTAAAGCAATAAACAGAAAACCGAAAAAAAGAGAAACGACGTCGGCTGTTTAGAGCGAGAGCGAGGATGCATACTTTTTTTCTGTTTTTAGCGCGAGTAGAGCGTAAGGAAAAAAACGGTCAACACTTATTTGCAAGCTATGATAGAAAGTCAATAATAGCAGGGAAAATATGACACCGAAAAGTATGCTACAAAATCGTTCATTAATCAGATTAATATAATCGAACAAAATTGGGAAATAGATAATATTTTAAACGTATATTTTGTCAACAAGAAAGGAAGCTAACTTCGGAAAGCCGAAGTTTATTTACACTTGCATAAAAATCGATCATAACTCAGCTAAAAATGCATTAATTTTAAATCGGAAAGCGTTTATATGCTAGATTTTATTATATTATACTATTACTTTACCATTAAATGCAATGTTTTCAAATGTAAAAATTATGTATTTTAAAAATGTGGTATACTTTTGCAAGAATATCGATATTTTAACATTCAATGAAATATTTTTTAATATTTTAATCTTCGATAAATCAGATTTACGATACTTTCAATATTGACCGCAATATTTTAATCGATATATTATATAGAGCTTTACTTCTCGATATATGTATGTCCATATAGAACCCAATTTCTCATACTTCCCTTTATAATATCGAAGAAAAACTCAATTTAAATGCAACTTCTGGAGGTAAATAAGTAGCTTCGCTCCTGGGAAATGCATTTGCTGGCAAAATAACTAAAACAACGGCCTCTGCTGCTGCTGCTGATGCAGCGCGCCGCAGCAACAACTGCAACAACTGCAACGGCAGCAACTGCTGCAGCAGCGGCAAAGTGCAGCTGCAACACGCTCTCCCTCTCGCTCGCTCGGTCGGCCATCGGCCATCGTCCGGCCTGCTCTCGCTTAGGATGTGTGCGTTTTGAGCCTATTCTTTCTGTTTTTTTGTGTTTCTTCTTTTTTTTTTTTGCACTTTTTCGGGCAATTTTTATATATTTCTAGGATCTGCCTGGGCTTTTTTTGCTGTTGTTTTGGTTTTTTATTTTTATTTCAGGGCCAAACTCGGCGGTCCGAAACCCGACAGCCGACTGCCGCCGAGAGCCGAGTGTCGAGTGCCGAGTGCATCGTGCATCGTGCGAGCCCCTCCCACTCTAGGTGGCAAGGTGGCAAGGTGGCATGTGGCAGGAGTCCGTGCTGCAGTGGCCAGTGCAGCAGAGCCTGCTGTCATTTCACTCGCACCCAGGCCGCACGCGATTGGGAATATGTTGTTTGATTTTTTCCCACCTCCCACTTGCAGTCCCCTCTTTTTTTTGTGTATTTTTTCTTTTTTTTTTTTGTGCGTTGCTTTTTTGTGTGCATTATTTTTTGTACATTTTTTTTAGTCTTTTGTGCTTTTTGGGCGGCTTTTTATGCCTTCCTGTTGCACGCAACTTGCAACTTGCAGCGCGCTGCATTTTTATTGGCTGCCTTGTTGGTGTGCGTGTGTGTGCGTGTGTGCCATAAGTAGGTGCTATGCATGTACTCTTTTTTAATGGTCTTTTTTTTTGTGCCTTTTTTTGTTCCTTCTGTTTTTTTTTTTTTTTGTACTTTTTTTTGATTTTTTGCCTGCGTATGTATTTTAGCTATCGACATGGGCTTCGTTTTTGTTATTTTTTGGTTGATTTTTCACATTTCTCAGGCTGCCGCTGCGGCGCTTAATGCAAATAAAATGTTTGCATTGACTTGCATTATTCTGATGCCTTCTTCCTGCTCCTCCCTCCATGCTCTTTGGGTGCCCATCCCTGCCGCCAGTGATAACGCATCCTGCAAAGCCGCCTTTTTTATTTTTCAGTCATTAAAAACTGCCCACGCTACGGCTGCAGGGCCTGGGTCCAGGTCCAAGTCCTGGCTATGGGTTCAGGGTACGGGTACTGGTCCTGCTCTTGCTCTTGGTCCTGCTCCTGCTCCTGATGGGGCGCCTGTTTGTTGTGGGTCGAATGTGGGTCGCCGCCTTTTTTGTTGCCTGTCTTTTTGTTGGCCAGCTTGCGTCGCATAATCGCCGGCTTCACACGCAGTGGAGAGACTACGTACGTAGGACCCCGCTTTTTTTATCCTTCAACCCTTCGCACACCCCCCATACCCCCCAGACCCCCCACCCCCCAGAGAGCAATCCCAGAATCAACGTTTTTTCGGCATTTTGCATGCAGCTTTTGCACGAAAAAAGGGGGTCCTGCTTTCCGCTTTCCACAATTTCCACATTTACGTTGTTATGGTTGGTTTTTTATTTTTTATTTTTAAATTTTTTTCCGGGTACAGCACCCTCTCCCCTCTCTCCCTTTTAATGCATGTCCTGTCCTGTCTGTCTGACTCCTTCCAGTGCTCCCATCGGCTGCATTTTGCACATAAATTTCGCATCCTTTACAAAATTACCGATATTTTGATAGGCAGGACCCGGGCTTAAGCTGTCGATTAACATTGTGTGTAGGGCCTGCTTTTTAGGGGGCCTCCCCTTCGAGGGTTGAGTGTCCTGCTCCAACTCTCCACACTTTAGTGTCCCTCTGCCTCTACTCTCCACACCTGACTGGGTCCTGTTTTTTATTTTATTTTTTGTTTTATGTGCAGAGTTTTTGCGTTTTGTGCTTTGCTTTTCAAACATTTGCATTTTGCCACTTGACGCTTTTGTGTGTAATTGATTTCCAACGCTTTGATTGTCAAGTGGCAGCTTCGCTACCGGCAGCAGTAGCGTTCCTGCCACAAGGACAAACAAAAGAGAGCCCTTGCCCCTCCAGGTGCGCTTTGCCAACTATTGTTGTTTTGTTCCAACTGTTGTTGTTCCCTTTGTTTTGCTCCTAACAGCAGCAGCAATGGGCATTTTGCGCGCTCCTGGGCTCCCAGCCAAGTCCCATCTATTGCGCCGCCCCCCGTTTTGGCAAAGTGCAAAATGCAAACACAAATTAATTTCCACCATTTAGTTGCACTGCCGCTCAAGTGGCAAATAAAAAAGGGCATGGTGTCCTTGACCAGGAGCAGAGCTGGCAGTGAGGCAGCAAGGCAGCAAGGGAGCAACCTCTGACCTTAGCTGCCGCCACTCGAGAGCCTCGGAGCCAGAGCCATAAATCGATCCGGGGAGAAGGCGGCAGGCCAATTGTGGCGCTTTTCGGTCTGAAATTATTCATTTGATTTATTGAGACAGCAAAAATCAAAGGGGGGGAGAGCGGGAAATGTATAGAAAATAGGGGGAGTCGAATTTTGTTGATATAGTATTTTATGCAGGCATTGTGCATATATTTATTTCTAATATTATATAATTCAAACATTATTCAAATTTGTGTTTCTATTATCATGTTACACATGTATTATTCCTTTTTATAATTATCTAGTTAGTTTTTCCTATTTATTTAAATGTTAAAACATAGAAGCAAACTAAATAAAATTAGTTATGAAAATAACAAAATGTATTGAGGTTTTTTAGTCAATTTAAAATACAATTCGAAAGATCTAAGCTGCTAACTAGCCTGAAATAAGCTAAACTGTCAACACTCTACTTTAAACTTATTTCTTCGAGACCTTTTCCCACACTGTCATTTTCATATTGATCGCGTCGACTGACAAGATCAAAGATATTTCGCTTCGTTCTGTTTTTAATAATTTGAAGTTCGAAAACCGAAAGGACATGGCGCGTTACACCTTATACTGTGCCTGAAGTTCCTGAAGGAATGCGGTTTCTCGATGAATACCTCTGCCAGCTAGGTTTTCCAGAATCTGGTGAACTGCTGTTTGCAAAGGGATTCAGAACCTTGGCCCCAGTTGGTGGACATACTCAACAGTGAGTGGCATAACTTAACTTATTTAACACGACCCTTGACCCTTACTCTCAATTATTTTTAATTCCATTTAAAACCTTTTCACAAGTCGCAAAATCCGATTATGAACTCAGTTTTTGCTGATATCAAATATTTATTTATTTATTTTTAAAATGGTGCAAACTTCTGACTAAAATATTAATAATAATAACCAGAAAATGTATATTAATATATAGAGAATGTATAATTAGTCAGCTGTCCACAGGGTTTGGCGGTTATATTTTCGATTTTGTAAATATTTGATTGCTTATTGATTTTGCTTTAAATTTTATATAGAAGAGCATCTTGAAAATGGCTTTTTGAATATAAAAAGACAGATATTACTATATATTTGTCTGTATATATTTGTTATTTATATAAATATATAAAATTTATGTTAAAAAATTATTCAAAATCGAATTGTAAGAAGCTTTTCCTGATCTGGACATTGATCGCTTTGCTTTTCAGACTTTTCCGAGCACATATGTATTCATATATACATTCCCTGAGCCTGGGCATTAAATAAATAAATATTTCTTCGTCCTTCGTTGGGCGACAAGCAAAAGCATGCAAAAAAAAAAAAAAAAAAAAGAAAAGGAAAAAGAGAAAAATATTAAAAATCTTCGCACGCATTTTGGTCGCGCATTAAAATCAAAGTAAAATGGCATCAATATAAATACTCGTAAATTTGCAATTTCGAGGCGAGTCCCCAGTACGGCCACGTTCCAGCCTGCTCCTGCCACTGCTCCTGCTCCTGCTTGGTCCTGCTCCTTCTCCAACTCCTGGCTACATGCGCCTCTGTCAACATACGCGACGCCTGAACGGGATGTGGAGTGGTGGAAGGAGCAGGAGCAGGAGCTGGAGCTGGCTCTGCGTCGCATCGCATCGTAAAAAGCCTGTCCCTGTCCCTGTTCTCCGCCTTGTCCTCGTCCTCGCTTCGTCCTTGTGGTCCCTGGCTCATTCGCGTGTTTAGCCTGCGAAGCGCATATGTTTAGAGAAATTAGTTTTTCATAACGCACAAGTTGTTATTGCCACCCACGCACACACACACTGGCACACACACACACACACTGGCTTTTAACGGGATTTTTTATTGCAAATTCTATTCAAATATCCATTCAGTTTTATGGGCCTACCCCTGGCAGTGAGCTTCCTTTGAAGCCCCCAAAAAAAATTCGCATATGAGCAAGGACCCAAGGGGCTGCTCCTTGCTACCTTGTTGTTACCGTTTTTATTTTTATTTCATTCTTCTCTCTCTCTTTTTCTCTCTTTTTTTTTGCTTTTTTTTAAACAAACACAATTTTTAATATGCCTGCAATTTTTATGAGTGTTTAGAGGAATTTTATTGCACAAGATTTCCCTGGCCCCGGCCTAGGAGCCAGCGCCAGAGGTGTGGAGGAGGAGGAGAATCGAGGGGGGGGAATGTGGTCCCACGTCGCGTATGCGCGATAAGCGCCCACACAGCCAACGCCAAAGTCCTTGGTGTGTGTGTGTGTGTTGTGGCCCGAAATGTCCTCGAGTACCATAAAAATAAAGAATGAAAATAATATTAAATATTATAATGTTTTAGAGAAACAGAAAGAGAACGAGAACGAGATGCAGAAGGAGGAGGAGGATGGGTGTCATGGTGCCTTGATGCCTCCCAGGACTCACAGCTGGCAACTAGTCTTGGCTTGGCCTTCAAAACAAATGATCCTTATGCCTTCGACATTAATCCTGAGCTGAGAGCAGGCACGTTGAAAATGCTTAATTTTCCTGTCTTTCGTATGTCCTTGCCACAGCTACAGTTCCTGCTGCTCCTGCTCCTGCTCCAGGTTCCGCTTCAGTTTCTACTTCTGCTCCTGCTTCTTGAGTCCTTGAATTCCTCTCTGCGCAAATTTCAAAGCTCACGTTTCGGCACATGTGTCCCCCTGGCCAAGGACTTCTAAGCCAGCTCCCCTTTTTAGATGCCTAAACGAGTCTCAAGACCAAAGCCTATGTCCTTAGCTTCCTTCTATGATTTGTATTTTGAAAGTATCCTAAGCACCTGAAATTTCCTATGAAAACTGTAAGGGAAAGTGTTTAAAAACAAGGGTTTTCTTTTAGTTTCAGAAGAACAACAGGTAAAAGAATAGGTGAAATTAGAGCCCCCTTAGCTTTCCATAGTTAAATATCCTTCACAAAGCTATATTCATACAGTTTTCCCACTCATTTTGAAGGAGAATCTCTAATTTTCATTATCACCTGCGAAAACGCTTAATTTCCAATACAATTCTGATTATTTATTTATCTTAAAATATGTATGATCCGTTCTACCTTAAGTTTCATCTGGAAACAAATCACAAATATTTGTACAAGCAAAACCCAATACCTATAAGATTTATTGGGTGTTAGGCCAGGATCTACTGTACTTCTTTTCCTTATTTTCTTTAACACTCTTAAACCGCAATAAATGCTTCTCAGATTTTATAATAAATAAAACACCAGAATAATCTCACAGAAAAGCTAAGTCTTGGTTTTTACGATTATTATTTTTCAGTAATATTATTTAAAAAACAAAATTAGGCTTTAATAAATCATTGTTATTATTTCAAAACAAATAAATAATAATCGTTGAATCGTTTCATGAAAATAGGGATTTATTGCATTATTATTTTTATTTTAAATAAAAAAAGTTTGTTTTGTATTTATATTATTTAAAATAAAAGTAAGGATACACTTAAATTGTTCTTATATTAATTATTTAATATAGCATATATCAAGTGCATTATTATTTCAAATTCAAAAGAAATACATTATTATTCTTCTCTAAATCAAAACTTAAAGTTTGTTCTATAATTTATGCTATTTAAGTTACAAAACAAAGGTTTGCTTTATTATATATTCCATTTAAAATAAAAACAAAGGTTTTGATAAATAATAATAAAAAAAAACTAATATAAAACATACCAACGTGTTTCTGCCTTGGAAAGTTTATCAATTTTATCTACACAATATGCCTCTTGTATAAATATTATATTATTACCAAAGTAAGTTTATAAATAAGTAAATTAATGAAAAAGTTACTCAATAAATTAAATAGGTAAATTAATAAATAGGTAAATAAATTAATTATCAACAAAGGAAATTAGCAAAGAAGTAAATTAATAAGTAGGTTTTAATAATTATTTCCTTAATAACTAAAACCCAGAAAGCTGTATTAATATTCAAGATCTTTTAAACATGATGATGAGGAGCAACCAATTTCCATTCCAATTTCAATTCCCTAGAAAGCCAGGCTCCGCTAGCCAGAGGTTCACAAAGAACCAGGACATCGTACCAGCTGCCAATCCTTGGGGTCCCAACTCTCATTTCCCCTTATCGCCAGACACAAATCTTGGCACAAAGAGAGCTCTCTCGGAACTGGTCTAAAGCATGGCTCCCAAGTGGCCAAGTGTCCCTCGTCCAGTGTCCTTCGTCCAGTGTCCCTTCTACAGTGTCCCTTCTTCTGTGTCCTTCATCCCGTGTCCAGATCTGAGCTGCAGTTTCGGTCCCCCGTTTATGGATGATCGTAAAAGGCTAGGGCCTTATGGAAAATAGGCAACAAATATATTTATTATTTTCATGCAATTTCATTTCTTTTTTTCGGAGCAAAATATTATTACCAAAAGTCGCCACATATCGCGGAGATAGAGAGAGAGGGAGGGGGCAAAGGGGGAAAGCGGATCTGGTTGCACGTATGGATGGGTAATGACTTTTTTATGACCATGTTGGAACAAGAGCCGCCGAGTCGAGTCGAGGCAAATATTTTTATGACATGTTATTAAAATTTGGCATCGCCAGCAGGAGGAGAACTTCAGGTACGATACGAGCTTATTAGAAAAAAATTACTTGTGCCTGCAACCCGGCAGTAACTGTATCTGCTAGCCAGTGTGTCTGTCTATCTCTGCATCTCTGTATCGTTGTATCTTTGTATCCTATGGCCTGCATTTTTATGTATTGCCAAAATGATGTTCTATAACATTTTTATTATGAATAACGGCTGTAAAATTGCGCCACGAAACAAAAGGAGCTTGGTGTGGTGTGGCAACAACAGTCGCAAGTCAAGGCTCAGGGGGTGGCTTAGGTGGCAGGAGCAGGAGCAGGAGCAGGAACAAGGAGCAGCTCCTCGACCACACAACACATAAAAGCACACGAAATGCAAATTGTAAATTACAAATTTGCAATAAAAATTTTTAATAGAATGAAACATTTTGCCTTTATGAGTTTGTCTTCTTCTGAAGGGCCTCGGAATTTATCTGCTTTTATGATAACGTTATGTGGGTGTGTGTGTGTGTGCCAGCGAGTCCTGTTCCAGGTCCTCGTCCTTCCCCCCTCTCAGGCCTCATCATTTTCTCGTATTGTTCTTGTTTGTCGTAACAGTTTTGCATTAACATTAACGTAATTCTCTCTGGCATTATCATAAATACATTTTACGCATATTGCCAAGCAGCCAGAACATTCCCCTCTCCCCCCCTCTGGACTATCTGCAGCATCTGCTTTCCATTTTAGTGCTAATTTCGTGGTCCTTATCGATGGGCATGCATGGCATACTCATGAATTTCGGCTTCGAAGGACCTTCAAGGCCTAGTTATAGGCGAGCTTCGGCTTGGGCATCCATTGGATTGCATTAGTTGGCAGGACTTTTGCCAGGACACTCGGTGGCCAATCAACAGCTGGCAGCGAGACTTAGAAGCCTTTCAAATCGTTGCATCCGCACACAGGCACACACACACACACGCATATCGTCCTCGTCGGCAACTCGCTGCTCGGCAGCTCGGGACATGTTCGGGACACATTCGGGGTCCTCGGCTTTGGTTTTTAGCCTCTCTAATCAGCAAAAGGGGGGCGGGATGGGGTCCTTCGGTTAGCAAATCGTCCTTGCTGCCGTTGCTCGCTCTCGCTTGCACTCGCTAGGGTCTGCTCTATTCCTGCCTGGCATAGTTGTGCCCGCCGCTAGCCATGTGTGTGTGTGTGTGTATGTCCTGGTCGTGCTCTACCATCAGCCACATCCTGACAGAGTGCTCCCCCCTCCGTCCGACTCCTGCCTTCGCCTCTCGTGCTCTCGGCTCTCGGCTCGTGTGCGTCGGCTCCGACCGCAGGCGGGAGGCAGGAGGCAGAAGGGACGCCAGGCGAGTCCTGTCCTAGATTTGTTTAAATTATTTTGCGATAGTGTGATTGGCCTGTGCGCCCAGGCCAATGGGAGCCTTGCACATGCTTAGAGCTCTCGCTGTCTGCGAGGAGGTGCTCGCTCCTAGCTCTGACCTAAATGCGTGTCCTCGTCGTCCTCGTCGCTCTCGTTCTCGTTCGCCGAATAGTGCAGGACCTCCACCTCCGCCCACACTAAACCCGGACTAGTGTGTGTGCGTGTGTGTGCTCGTGGTTGGCCCCGACAGCCACGAGTGTGTTTAGTTTGCGTGATAGGCCAGGATTTGCATATGAGCTTTGCTTTTTCGGGGGAGTTAGTTTAGAAGCCGAGCTGTGGACGAGCCTCGGAGCCAATGGTCGATGTCCTTGATGTCCTCATAGTAAAAGGGTTGCGATCTAACATATATGTTATGTTGCTTAGGGATCCTGTGACCCAGGGTCCTGCAAACTCACTCATCAAGGAGCACATATATGGAGCGTCAGGCATTTAAATTAATTTCAAAATAATCATGAGCAGGAAACAAGGCAGTCGAGAGGAGCTTAATTCCCTCTTGCCAGGACCAAGACAAAGGCAAAAGGCAAAGGAAGGCATTGCTGGAATGCCGGCAAGGAGACCCCTGTTGTGCCAGTGTGTGTGTGTGTGTGTGTGTCAAGGATTTTCAGGGTTAAATTAGCTGACTGCGAGCGTGCGGTTAATTTTTTTACAGAGCCAAGCGGGGTTTCTGAGAAGGAGAAGGAGGTGGAGAGATGGGGCTGGAGGTGGAGAGATGGAGCTGGAGGTGGAGAGTTTCTTTCTTAGGGGGTGGAGAGATGGAGAGCCCTGCAAATGGAGGTGGAGAGATGAAGCTCTAGAGGAAGAGGTTAAAGGAGCGGAGATGTAGCTGTTGCTGGAGGATGAAGCCGCCTTGATGGGCTCCTTTGTCAGGATGAGAGAGAGAGAGAGGAGCTGCCTGGCTGATGATGGGCACGAACGATCTTGCCTGACATCTGAGACGGAGACGTTTGCCGGGGGAAGCCCCGGCAAGTGGCACATGTAATGAAATATGCTTAAGAAGTGCGGCCTTCTCCTGCTCCTTGGCTCCTTTGCTGCTTAACTTTTTTGGAGCTCCACGAGGAGTGGGTGGTGTGGCGTGGTTGCCTACGCAGCCCGGAGTTCCAAGGATCGAGGCGGAGGACGGGGCATGGGGCACAACAAGCATATGAAAAGTTTGTTAAGAATTCTTTTTGTGTGTGTGTGCGGTGCGCGCGCGAGCTAACCCCATAAAAAAAAACGAAACACACACCACGCACACTCACGCATTTCTACTAATGTCGCAGCAACATTTGCGGTTTTAATTCCCACCGAATCTCACATCTGCCTACAGAAAAAACCCCTTTACATAGAAAGAAAGAAGTATTTATTATAAATGCTTGTTAATCATTATATGACTGTGTTTTTATTCTAGACTTTAGAGATTTTTAAATGTATGTCTTAGTAGTTTAATGACAATATTTGTAGGTCTAAAGGAGATTAGGTTTTTATACTTGGAGCCTTGCTGGGAATTATAATCTTAGTTATGAGCCTGCAACGAAGTGAAGGAGTCGTTTCCGACCCTATGGATCGTGTATATTCTTGATCAGCCGCGTCGATCTAGCCAAGTTTGAGCGAAAATTTTATTCCATTTCTTTCGACATTTGATAGGGAGTTACATCGTCAAAATTTGCAAAAATTTACAAAAAATTTTAAATGTAAAAAATTTTAATAAGTAATGCTGGTTTTGTAACCTATTAAAAACTAACAGAGAAATGCTTTCCGTATTGAAACTAATGCATTTTTTGCTTAGTTATGCTTGTTATTTATTTATTTATACTTCGGCTTTTCGAAGTTTACTGCCTTTCTTGTTTTATACTGTCTTTAAGTAAACCTTAAAAAGGTATTTTTTAAGGTTTATATGTCTTTCAATATATAGATACTGTATTGGTATAGGTGCTCTATTAAAAGTTAATCTTAACTTCGATATATAAATCATCATTTCCAATTTGTGATACATTTTTGCAATAAATCGATGTGCTGTTTGATATATTTGCAAAATATTATCGATAATAGCGTTATTTGAAGGTTAAGTGAAATACTTTTTGATATTTAAAAAGGATTTTTTTTTAAATATAGTATATTTTTGGAAGTTTTAATTATCTGTAGATTAATACATTATTAATTCGATATTTACAAATTTTCTTTACCATCAATATTGTATGAATATAAATCTTTATTTACATTTTTATTTAAAAATTGGATATGACAAAGTTTACTCTATTTACGGATATAATATTGGGCGTGACATTATTGTGGGTATATTATATATTATCTCCAACCAAAATATGGATTTAAATTCTCATTATAAGCCTAGATTTACTCTAGTTTTAGTTTGTATTAAAACATGAGTAAATCTAGGCTTAAAATGAGATTTTAAAGCCATATTTTTGTGTCAAGTTAAGCCTTCTGGTAATATAATAAATGTCTAAAATATATCTCCAAAGCCTTACAAGTCCCTGCTTATTTTCTCTCCGTGTACTTTTGATATACTGAAAGAAAGGCAGATGGAAAGAATTGTAAGAAAGTTTGGCTCATTAAAGTCAGAGCCCGGCAATCGCCAGAGAGACGAGAACTGATGGCTGATGGCTGATGGATGATGTCCTGATGGCTGAGGCTGAGGCTGAGGCTCATCTTTGTCGGAGATCTGGCATACAGGATCCCAAAGCCAAAAACCTAAAGTCCTGGTCTCTCGTCTCCGTCTTTGAGAAGTGAATAAAAATTGCTAAAAAAAAAAAGAAGAAAACAATTGCGCGGTTTCGCTTCGTTGGACTAAGCCTGGGCAAGGGGTACACGGGGGTAAAGTGCGACTTGGAGGACGTTGTCAGGACACTGGATGTGGTGTGTACTGTGTGTGTGTGTGTGTGTGGTTACGCGTGTGCTCCTTCCTCCGCCTGCCGCAAGGCAAATTAAAAATTTCGTTTCTCGACTTTTTCTCTCTATGCTCACTTTTTACCAGCGCCCCGCGTTCTTTTGCAACTTTCCAGCAGCACCGGATCCCAGCTCCCAGCTCCAGAAAACTTTCTAATAATGTTGTACACAATTTAAATAGAATTTGCTGTGTGTTCCGGAGGAGCAGGAGCTGGAGCTGGAGGAGCACCAAGCTGCGAAATACTGACGCATGTGGAGGATGGCGCACAATCAACTTGGCCAAGAATATGGCTGCTCGCGTGGGAACAGAATCCTCCGCAGGACCAAGTCGGAGTCGGGGGCGAATCCTGGGTTTGGGGGATATGAACACGCGGTTTCTCATTATGCTAACGAAGTAAAAACTTTACAAGCACATATGAGAGTGCGAGGAAAAGTCGGGGAAAAGCGAGGGAGGGAAAGAGGTTGGGAGTTAAGGCGAAACAAGTGTGCGGGAAATTGAAAGAAGACGCAGCAGCCCGAAAGCACAACAATAGCAGCAACAGCGCAGCAAGTGCAAGAAACTAAGAAAGAAAACAGAAAACTGCAAGAGAGCCAAAAGAAAAGTGCAAGAAAAATCAAGGAAAGCCAAGAAAAAAACGAAAAAAGCATGATTAAAGAAAAAAGCAAGAATAAGCATAAAGAAATCAAGCAAAAAGCAAGAACAGAGCTAGGGAAAAGCATGGAAAAAGAAGAAACAAAGCAAAAATAAAATAAAGAAAAGAAAAGAACATGTGAAGAAGTAAGTAGGAATAAAGCAAGGATATAGGAAAGCTAACGCGAAAAAAGCATGATTAAAGCAAGAGAAAAGCATGCTTAAAGCAAGAAAAAAGCATGTTTAAGCAAGAAAAGAACAGGAAAAAGCATGAAGAAATCAAGAAAAAAGCAAGAACAGAGCTAAGAAAAAGCAAGGAAAAAGCAGAAACAAAGCAGAAATAAAGTAGGAAAAAAACAAGAAAAAAGCAGATACAAAGAAGAAATATGGTAAGAAAAAAGCGAGAACGTATAAAGAAGTAAGCAGGAATAAAACAAGGCAAAAGTAAAGCGAAAAAACAGCAATATGCCAAAAAATAGTCAGATCAAAGTGAGAATAAAGCAAGAAAAAAGCATGAATGTATGAACAAAAAAAGTAACAACAAAATTAAAAATATATTTAAAAAAAACATTACAAAATAGCAAGACAGCAAAAAATAAAAATAAATAAATAAAACAATAATAAAACATTAAAAAAAAAACCGAAATAGTATGAAAAGCTATTATAAAAAGCAACAAATAATCAAGAAAATATCAATAAAAAAGCAAATTAGCAAGAAAGCAAACTTCGAAAAGCCAAAGTTTATACATCCTTACAAGAAAATCTATCATAACTTGGCCAAAAATGCATTAATTTAAATTTGGAAAGCTTTACTAAGTTAGTTTTTATTAGATTGATGAGTAAATTTTTGTTTTGCCCGAATATAGCTCGATCTACGCGGCTTATCAAGAATATATTTGCTTTATAGGGTCGGAAATGAGTCCTTCACTTTGTTGCATTATAATACTCCGCAAGAGTATAAAAAATAATATAAAGAAACCAAGAAATAAAAACAAGAACAAGCCAAAGAAAGAAAACGTGCAGGAAAAGCCAAAGGAAAAGCCGAAATAAAATATGCATAATAATATTCACAATAAAACATGCATATGTGCCGCCAACTCTCTGGGGGATCGGGTGGCAAGTTGCGGGTTGAGGCAGTGCGGCAGTGCGTGTGGCTGGCTCTGCCAAGTTGCTAACAAGCTTAGTTCCTCCTTCCCCGTGGCTCCTCCTCCCCCTTCTGTCCCTGGAGCCAGCAGCAGCTACTCGCGAAGGAAGAGGCTGTAGCCAGGCGAAAGGGTGCTGGTCCTGGCAAGAGATGCTTTTCCGCTGCAATTTTTTAAAATGAATTAAAGATTGCCGAAATCCTGGGCAGGGCAAGAGCCTCTCCGAGGAGTTTTTTTAGGTGTCCTAGGAGATCTTTAGGACCTATTCGTATCCCATCCAAGTCTTGGGAGTTCATCTTATAAGCATTAACAAACGATATTTAATCTGGAGGACTTCTTCTTATTTATAAAAATTTTATATAAATATTTATTCAGCAAGGCTGAATGCCTTAAGAATTAAGCAATATAATAAATATAATATATTAATAGTATTATTATTATTTATAAAGGAATTTTTAATGTATGTATGTATGTATGTAATTTTTATATATAAATCTAAGCCAGTGTCTTTTCTTAAAAAGTTTTTTAATTAGGAATACAATAGTCTTGACCAGGACTCACAGCAAAGGACCCACAGTTTGACTTGGCTAATACTCATCGGTGCTTAGTTGCTTCCTTTAAAGGATAAAGAGAAAAATAAGTAAAGGGGTAGATAAATATAGAAATATAGAGATATAGATATAGAGATATAGATAGATAAATTAATAATAATAAAGAGTGATCAATATACAAGGCAAAAGAAAGAAGAATAGAGAGGAAAGTGTAAAAAAACTTAAGAAATAAAATAACACTTGGGACATTAAAGACAAATTGACAGATATATCAAGAATATATATTCTTTATAGGGTCGGAAACAACTCATTTACGGCGTTGTGAACTTTTTAGTGAAAGGATATAAAAAAGATAAAGACGTGACAATAAAAAGATAACAATAAATCTAAATTAGAATTTATTTACTTAAAAACTCCTAATTTAAGGGGTTTTTATAATATTTTAGCACATTTTATTATGCTAATTTTTATTTATTTATATTTATTTTTGTTTATTTTTATTTATATTCTTAAATACATTTATTTTCTCAAATATCGTAACTTTTTCTTCTCACACAATTAATAATTTTATCTGTGTATATAATATATAGACATATAAGTTCTGAACATTTTTATCACCTTTTCCTCGTATTTCTATGGCACCTCTATGATATAGTCAAGTGATTTTTATAAAATTCAAGCCGGTATGCTGAAAATATAATAAAAAACTATATTATAAAACGTTTCTAACTCTGAGTAACAGTAAAGCTGTATAATCGATTTCCTATTAAGTTTCCCATGTCAGCTATATAAAATATTTCCTAAAATGCTTAGAGCTGACTTTCTAGAAATGTCCTGAACCTGAAAGGGATTTATTCGACATCTATAAATGTACCAAAATTATTTCTACACTTACAAAAGAGTTAAATATATATAAATAACGAAAGGAAATCCCAGTTAGCAGAAAAAGCAGAAAGAATAGCTACGTTCCTGGGACCACAACTGAGTACAGTTGTGTCCTTCGGCCCACTCTTTTTTCGGCTTCGGCTGCGGCTCCTTCCGGCACTAAGGACTACTGGGGCTTTGTGATTCCCCGGGAACTGTCGCAGAAGTGTGTAATTACTCATAATGCCAAACACCCGTTTCGGGCTAACAAAGGACTTTAATTTAATTGCGAGCGAACAAAGGGGACTCTCCTCTCGCACCACCACGACACTTGCAGGACGCCAGGATGCCAGGACGAAACGAAGACCCAATTCAGGTGGAAACTGGAAACTGAGGGAGAAGGAGCTAGGCTGTGCAGGTGTGGCGAGCGGAAGGATAACGGCCTGATGACAGGATACATTACGACGATTCCAAGACAAAGCAGCAAGGTGGCAAGGAAGCGTAGGAGAAGGAGCAGGAGCAGGAGCTGCGAGCTGGTAACTGGGACTCGGTTCGAGGCAAGTCCCGAAATATAACCAAGTTGAAACCATAAGCCATAAAGGGTCTCCAAGGGTCAAGGCCGAGCGTGAGACTCCTCCTGCTCCTGCTCCTCCTTGGGGGCCATATCGATTGACCCAAAATGTGTCACTCTTCAGGAGAAAGACTTCGAGGAGGAGAAGGAGCAGACTGCTGCCCCAGTCTGGCGAGGTGTGCTCCCAGTGTTCCTTGGCACAAAAAACGAACTCAACACCCCAGAAGTTGGCCAACTTCGCCTGTCCGTTTGGCCTTGAAGTGTCGAAAGGCAACAGAAGCAAAAAGTTCCAAATGGAGATGGAAATGGAGATGGCGATGGGGCACCACCACCACCATTTCCACCTCTCTCCTGATGATGGGGCTGAGACAGACAGGCAGACGCACTCTTTGGCTTCTTATTGCGGCAGACACACACACACACAGGAGGAGAAGCGTGCCCCAAACACACACACACACCCCCCACAGCAAGGCCACTGCCACTGGAAGGTTGCAATCGTTGCTTTTTCTCGGCGCCTTTTTTGAAAAAAATTCGACAACAATTCAATTTTCTGCTGCTTCCTGTTGGGTGTCCTGTGTCACCACCTGGAGTCTGGGATTACTGCAATGCTCTTAGAAGCAGCAGGATCAGGTGGAGAGAGAGGACCTGGACCAGGAAGTGAAGGACCTGCAATTAGCATTAACACAAAACGGAACACAGCTTGACTGCAGTTGGTCTTGCCAAACAAAAAGCGAGGCGAATGACTTGTCTATTGGGCCACTCCAAGGGCCACAGGCCAGCAGTCACTCCTGTGAATCCTGTGAGTCCTTCTACTCCTGCTCCTGCTCCTGCTGCTCCTCTGGCCTAAGAGCATACAGCGGCATGCGGCGCAATTTGCGGCCCAGTGACAACATTGCCTCTCAGGAGAGTGGGCGCAGGGATCAGGCAGCAGGAAGCAGGGATCAGAGGTTAGGGTCCAGGACCAGGTAAGAGTGACCACGACTCCGGTAGCAGGACCAGGAGGACCATGGCACCTCCATGGCGGAGTAAGTCAAACAACGCGGAGAAATGAATTATAAAACAACATGCCAACAAAAAGTTGCGACCCCTTCTCTCTCTCTCATTTTCTCTCAAACCCTCTTTGGTCAGGACCTGGACCTGGTCCTGGCCAGGACTCTCGGGGGTGTCCAGTGTGTGTGTGTGTGTGTGTGTGTGCGTGGGTGGGGCACATGAAATTTTTATTTTATTTAAATGTAATTATCTGCTTGGAACACAGAAAAAAATGCTCATCACGATGAGCAGAGAGAGAGGCAGAGGCCGACACCAACAACAACACCAACAGCTCATGAAGTAAAACACACACACACACGCACATATCCCTCCCTCCCCCCCAACCATACACACGAAAAAATCCATTAAAATTGTGCAGGAAATATAATCAACAACAAAAAAAAAGCAACAGAAAAATAACATCACAAAAGGAAAGGCGAGCAACAAAAAAAATAGAGGGAAAATCGCCACAAAAAAAGTAAAGAGAAAAAAAACACACATCCTCCCAAAAAGGAAAAATAAAAAACAAAAAAAGGGTTAAGAGGAGGAGATGGCGCCCAACTCTCGGGGCCAAGCGGGCGTGGCCTTTTTTTGCTCATTTGCCACGCACTTTTCGGCCAGAGTTGCAACCAACTGCAACTTGCAACGCGCAAGCCTATGCCTCTACGCCTATCGACCAGCGGACCAGGACCAGGAGCAGGACCGAAGGACCGAAGGACCAAGGACCAGGGACCAGGGACCACTGCACACGTAGCAGGAGCCAGAGAGCCACCGACGAGCTTGATTATGCACATGCCACCAATGACGTGTTGCCTTTTCGATTTATTTTTCGACAGCTCCTGCTCCCGCTCCTGCTCCTGCTCCTGCTCCTCCTGCACGCACACACACGAGCCTATGCGAGCCTCTATATACACACACACTATGCCTGGACCTCGTATGTACTCCACTCTGCATGTGTATTTTCCCTTTTTCCCCCATTTTCCTCTTCCCTTTTTTTTATGATTTTATTTTTTGTTTTCCTGCAGCGCTCGCTCGCGTTTTTCGTTTACTTTTTTGGCGGCCGAAAAATGTTCAAAAATAAAACGAAGCTGCGCCCGCATTACGTGCGACACCAGCCTCCCTCACCCCTCGGACCCGCGTCAGTCCCAATCCCAATCCGAATCCCATCTACCACCACATCCTTCTCCTGCTCCTGCTCCTGCTCCTTTGCCACAGCTTTGTAGCATCAACAACAACAACAACAGAAGCAGCATCAGCATCAGCGACACGTCGACATGGACATTGGACCCCAGACTTTAGACTCGAAAATGTATCACAATCCTTCGATCCAAATAGGTTGTATTGAGCAGGGAGCAGGATTTCAGCCTGTAAGGATTTTGGGATCTGGTAACAGATCAGTCTTATGCTGGGGAAAAAATAAAATTGAAAGCGGAAATGATCTGCGAAGAAGAGAAAATTAATGCAATATTAACGAAAGGGAAATTAAATATTATTTTATAGAGTTTAGAAAACTTATAGAAACAAAGAGAATTATACTTCTTTATAATTTATAATTTTTAAGAGTCGAAAGGAAGATTTTACTTTTACTTAAAGTTTGCCAAATACATTAAGGTTGCCCGTAAAACCGATTGGAGAAAGGATCAAAAGAGCAGCTCGGTTGGGCTTTTTTCTCTCTTTAGAGTCATTTTGCTCTTTAGGAAGATATCTCTTTCTGTCTTTCACACTTCTTCAGCTATCTTTCTATCTCTCTTTCTCACTATCTACAACTATAGAAAGAGATCTCTCTCTCGTTTTTTCACTTTATCCTTTTCTTTTTCTATATCGCTCTCTCTATCGCTTTTTCACTCTATCCTTTTCCTTTTCTATTTCTCTCTCTCTCTCTCTCTCTCTGTTTTACACTATCATTCTCATTTTTCTCCGTTCTCTCTCGTACACTTTGTCTCTCCCATCTCTTTTACACTGCGCCTGCAATGTACAAGCTTAGCTAAATCAAAGAGAGTTGCTTTTTACTTGCATAGAGCTTTTAATACTTGTCCTTTTTCTCTCTCTTGTAATAACAAGAGAAACTTACAAATCGGAACGGCGGAACGACGAGAGAGAGAGAGAGAGAGATAGAGCGCTCTCTAAAGTAATCTTGTGATACGGATTGAAACTCATGTAGGAGCTCTGGTTTTAGAGTAATATTCGAATAGATTTGACAATTTATTTATTGATTATTTTATTTACTTGCTTACATTTACTTATATTTAATATTTATATTATTACGAACCAATATTCGTTATTTAATTACTTTTAATAATTAGAACTACCAATACTTCGTTTTTATTTCATTTAATTTCAAAGTAAAGGTAATTCTAAATAAGTTGGAGGTATAAATTCCTTACTAAAACCTGCAGAAAGCCCAACGTTTTCCTCTCCAAATATGATTTAAGTTTCTAAGAAGTACTTTTTCTTGATTCAAAAACCTGTTGGAGGAACCTACATAGGTGGCAGTTCCCTCGAAAACCCAATTTAAAAATGTGTTGAAAAATATATAAAGAAAAAACACAGAGGAAAAGAGAGCTCAAGGCGAAGGCAAGTGCTCCACTTGGCCAGGGCTTTGTTGCCGTAATTAAAATCATGTTAGACGCTTTGCCGCTCGTGTGGCTGGCCTGACAGGCGACAAGCTCAAAGCGACACCCTTCCAGTCCCCGTTCCCGTTCCAGTTCCAGTTTCAACTGCATTTCGGATGCAACTGCAGCCACAGTCTGGATATTAAAATCCCAACTTTGATGCAAGGATGTGTCTTTGATTTTAGTCACTGCCTTTCATGTTCCCTCTCTCTCTCTCTCTCTCAGTGCCCGGAGCTTCTTTTGGATGATTAAAAGCGTTTTTCCGGACTTTGTACCAAAAATAAAAAAACTGTTGGCATTTGCGCTTTGGGGTTTTGTTTTTGTGCCGCTTTTCTGGGCATAGTTTTGCCTGGCAAGTACAGTCTGCACAAAAGCTAGGAGCGATTTAACCCTGTCGCGCGTTGACCATTCCCGTTCCCCAAAAAACGTGGCAATCTGGCAACCCCCCGCACATTTACCGCTATAAACTTGTGCCTTCGAATTCCCAAACAAACAATCGCCGCTAGTCACCTTATCTAAAACGATGCCCAGGGAAGGGAGGGGGTATATATGTATCAGGATATAGGCAGGAGGGGACCAGGGTGCAGGTGGCAACCCTTTAATTTTAACTCTTTTTTGTGTACGCTATTTTTTTTTTTGTTTTTGGCGCGTTTTTTGTATTTAATGTGCGCATTTCACACATGTCGACGATTGCGGTGGTGGTCGAACTTTTTATCGATCTGCCGTCGCCATATAGTAATGAGATGGGGGGCAGTGCCAGGACCACGTTCAGGTCCAGGAGATGGGTCGCCAAAATATATGCCTAGAGAGTGCCAGGGTTGGCACTAGGCAGGAGCAGGAGCAGGAGGGTGTGGCAAAAAAAAGGGGCACCAAAAACAAAGCCCAAGTGATTAATTCAACATGCGAATATTCATATACATATAGCATACTATATATATATGTATATATAGTACGTGTGCAGCCACCCCCGAACTCCAAAACTGGAACCCAATCCTTGTAATGAGCAGAAATTTTCAGCCCAAAAAAAAATAAAGAGAAAGAGTAGAGGCAAAACCCCGGCAGGGTCAGTTGAAAAATGAGCGGACGCGAAGGTCCTGCTCCTTCTGCTGCTCCCCCGGCCACCGCGACCGCAGCTACTTTCTAATTAAGCATGCTTAGTTGTCCCGGGTTACGCGTGATGAGGGGTAGTGAGTGAGGGGTCAGGGTGGGGGAAAGGGTGAAGGGTCAGCTTGGACATGGAACATGTCAGCGACAGGCCTCGGGTGCCACGCATGTGTCTAAAATATCTAAATCGACGTGCGGCGTTTATCTCTCATTCGCCCCGTTGGCCGCGGCAACTGTACATACTATTAACAGCGGGACTGTACCTACTTAGGGGGGGGGGGGGGGGTTTTCTGGAAAAGGATAAGGGATCCAGCTAAACCGAACCCTTTTTGTAAGCATGGCAAAATAAAAAAAAGTTTCTAATGAAAACTCCCCAAAAAAATAAAAGGGACATGAATACGCATGCATTTCAGCAGGTGGGCAGGAAGAGTACAGTCTCTCCTCATTACACAACGCAAATAAAATACATAAACACACACATAGCTATACACACATATAGATATATATAGATATATATGAATATGAATATGAGTATGCAAATAGAGCTCGGCTGCAGCATCCTTTTGCACACACCGCCCGCGGCCAGTGCGCTGCGGGAGGTTTGCCTAAGCAGGGAAAAGCCAGAAGAGAAACCCCGGGAACCCCGTTCCAGGGAGCTCCGGTGAATCCATTCATCGGGAATGGGAAATGCTTCCTTCCAGAGAGATGACGCACGCACACACTGACAAGTTTTTGAGCTTGAAAGAAACCCCTAACGACACGGCTGCATCCTGGCGACTAGCCAGCTAGCTAGCTGCATCCCTTAAAGGCAACGCACACACACGAACACGTGCCACACACACACAGCACACACACACACCTTAAGTTGCTGTAGTTCAAGTGCAGTTCGTGGCAGGCCTTGCCACCCCCTAAGCCACCCACACCCCACCAGGAAGAGGAGCAGGAGCAGGAGCAGTAGCAGGAGGCAACGGTGACACATGTGCACAAGTGCAGGCACAGTCAGAGGCACACTCACAAAAGGACGAAACAGAAGGACACAAAAGAAAAGGCTCCCAACCAGCTAGGAAGCAGCCTTCAATTTCATTTCACTTTCCCTGAGACAAGCCGTCCTTTAAGCTTCCAATCCCTGCTAGCAACTCCTGCGGAGGCTGCGCCTCAATAGCGTCTCAAACTTTTCCTTTTCGTTGTCCTGCCTGCAGCTGCAGCTTGACCTCACACTCACGCCTCTCTGTGTGTGTGTGTGGTGTGTATGGTGTGTGTGTCACCCCTTAAGTTGCCTTGGCTTGCATCTGAAGTTGTTTACGTATTTCGACATTCATTAGCTTGTCTTGCCAAGCAGTCAGGATAACAGGCAGCAGGGATGCCCATGCCCATTCCCATTCCCATTCCCTCGTGGCCCATACAAATTACTTAGGCGTAGCGGAGCCTGCCTTTGTTTATATCCTCCTTCATATCCTTTTTTTCACATTACTCGTTTACTTAGTCCTAGTCCTGTCTCCGTTTGAAAGATAGCTGGAAGTGCACCAGGAAACCTTACAAACTGCAGCACTTAAGGAAATTGATTAGTTTTTGAGGACTTTTTTCTCTAAAACTTTTTTAAATTAAATTTAAGATAAACATTTGATTTTTATAATAAATTAATTATTTTAAAAAAGTTGAGAAGAAAAAGTTTTCTCAACAACCAATCAATTTCCTTAAAATGTATTAATTTATTTAATTTTTAAGACTTTTTTAAGGTAAACTGGAAAGTATAGAAATGTAATTTTATCTTGAGCCATCAGAAGCTTTCAAAAATATCAATTATATGCAATTTTTAGGAACTTTAAATCGATATTTATCAATAAAATTTGTGTGAGGAAATCAATGTTTTAGAAATTTATAATTTATATAAAAAATGCCTTTAGTTTAATTTGGTAAGCATTCCTTTGCTAGTTTTTCTTAGGTTAACTTATATGTATATTTAGTTAGAAATTACATTTTTTTTTTAATTTTTGAGAATTTTAATGATGTTAAAATATTGAAAAATTTGACACTATTTTTGTTCTAATATTTTTAACATTTTGCTTTAAACTAATTAAGATTTAAATGATGAATTATAATAAATAATAATATATAATTTATACATATATGTTTAATTGCAATCATTACCTTTTGTGGCAAAAAAAATGTTTCCAAAAAGAAACCATAAATTAATATAATAATTAATAATCTAATAATAATTTGTTTGACAATTAAAAGAACTAAATAATCATGATTAAGACAAAAATTTAGCAAGTTGCCTATACATTTCAGTCTAATTAATCTCAAAAATAGTAATAAATATAAATACTATTTTTAAGATCAAATAGCCTACAATATATTATTATTAATCATTTAATTAAATAAAATTCATAATTTATGCACAATTTCCCTTTTTACTTGTATGATTTTTTAGTCAGCTTTTCCATGATCTTTCATCTTTTCCAAATCCTAGAATTTGTAGACCTTTGCCTTGACCCCCTAGTTTCCTCCTTTTATTTCAGCTGCAAGATATTTACCTTCCAAGTTGATTCCCTTAAAACCAGAGGACAGAAATCAGTAGCCAGGAGTCAAGCAGCACAACTCTTCCTCTGCGGAATCGCAATTAAAGGACAGACAGACAGACAGACAGACGGAGCGATGTGTGAAGAGGCACCTCCTAATCCGGCTGCCCAATTTGCCAGCGGCGCCTTGGAGAGGCGTCGAAAGGGGTTGGAGTGACTAGAAGAAGGGTTTAAGTGTGGGTTCGGGGGAAGGCCAGAGGTTTCCGAGGGGATTGCATAGTCCCGGGATTCTGGCTGACTTTTTTGGGGGTTGCTCTCCGAGTTGGGGTTTCGGATACGGTTTGGGTTTTTTTTTGTCATGCAGGAAGTGTGCGTCATCAGTGCAAGGGTCCGCAGCTCTGCAGCTGTTTGTTCCTTCTGCTGCAAAATGGGGTTAAATTGCACAGAAATCACGCGTCACGTACACCCCACCCCTGCTCCTGTTCCAGCTCCTCCACCTAGTGCTAGTGCCCCATCCTTAGCAGCACATAATCAAGGATGCAGGATGGGTGGCCGCTTTGTTTGGGAGCACTTAACACGGCGTCGTCGGCGCTGACGACATGCACTTGAGGCGCACAAAGGCCTCGGCGGAGGGGAGACACAGTAGCAGGAGGACTCGAAGGACCAAAAGGAGGAGGATGCAGGAGGCGGAATTGCACAGTTAGATGCACTAGACGGCTGCGAGACAAAACGAAAGCGAAGCGAGACGCTTTCTAACCCTTTTCGTGCCGGTTAATATGTATATATTCCAACCCCCGGAGGAGGCCGGGACTCCTGTCATGTTGACATAGAATCCTCGGCCTGGCCGTGGCTTTAGTTGCACCACCAAGGCAGCAGTTGCCAGACAGTCACCACCGGGCTCTATGCAGGTGTAAAAGCAGGGGGAAAGGATGCTGGATGCTGCTGCTGGATGCTGCTGCTGCAACGAAAGTGAAACGGTGGTGGCTCCTGCCCGGCAGGATGGAGGAGCTGGGGAGCTCTGGAGTATGCACTTGCCTGCACTATTCAAAAGCCAACTTGGGGGTGCCGAACGCTGCTCCTGCCTCAATGGGCTGAAGGACGTACGCGAGGCGACACGTCTGCCCCCAACACAGGGGAGGAGGAGAAAGGAGGAGGAGGACGTAATGCAAAGATGGCGATGCCTCAGTCTGAGTTTCAGTTTCAGGCTCAGTTTCAGGCTCAGCCTTCGCATCAGCCACTGTCAATGTCGTTGAGAGCTGCTCCTGACACGGCAAGGGAGTAGGAATTGGACTTGGAGTAGGAGTAGGGAAGGAGTAGGACTCGGAGTAGGAGTACGAGTTGAACCCACAGTTGGAGCAGTTGTTGGAGGCAGGAGGCAGTCTCAAGACGAGCTCAGCCGAGAGGCCAGGAGCAAAAAAAAAAGTGAAAGCCATAAAAACCAATGAAATTTCGCTTAGACTCGCGCTGTGCTCCTTTACGAGCTATCCCGGAGGCCAGCTCCTGGCCGAGTGAGGAACAGGACCTGGCACAGGAACACTGGCAACACTGAGTGAAAAAATATGCAGAATGTTCAACAGAAGAGAGAAGAGAAAGCCAGAGAAATATGGGAAAAGAAAACAAGAATATAAAATATATAAAAATAAAACTGGGCTTTAATAATTATTAAATTCATGTTTATAGTTGTTAGTTTTAGGTATAAATTGTTATTTTTATAAGTAAATTATATATTCATTTATTTACTAAAGAAGGTAGTAAAGTTGACAAAACTAAGACAAACTTAGAAGACTTTAGTGGTAGCTACAAGGATATTTTGCATTTATTATGTCCTTGCAGGGGTTAATAATATTTATAAGCTTGCTTCGAAGTGAAGCAGTCGTTTCCGACCCTAAATTATATATATACCTGATCAGCACGAATAGCCTACTCGATCTAGCCAAGTTTGAACGAAACTAAATTTAACTCAATTTTTTCCAAATTTGATAAGGGATTACATCGTCAAAATTTTCAAAAATTCAACAAAATTTTTAAATTTAAAAAATCTTAATATGTAATGATTTGTTAACCCAATAAAATCTAGCATAGAAAAGCTTTTCGAATTGAAATTAATACATTTTTCGCTGAGTTATGACCGATTTTCATGGAGGGGTATATCAACACGGCTTCTCAAAGATTATTTAGTTCCGATATTAAAAAAAAATATATACATATATTTATTGCGCACTTTAAAGTATTTAATTAGTTATAGAGTCGTACTAACAATCATATATCGCTACACCATCAATATATATACCTTATAGATACTACATTACAATTCTGATCGTATTTATGATTCCCTATTTATATAAATTTCCTTCTAAAGTCATATCTCCTTTCTTTGCAGGTCCTGGCTGCTACAACCTTGTCTTATTTTCCCCCAGTGATCGCTTGGACAGCAAACGCACTAATGTCCCTTTTTCGCGACTGCGGCCAGAAAAAAAATAAAAGTTTCCTCCGGCGGAGCTCCGCTCCCGCCTCCACGACGGTCTCATGTGCGCGGCGACAAAGTTTTTATTCCTTTGTTTAGAATAAGCATAAATGCGCACGTGTCCTGGCTGCGGCTCCGCTTTAGTGCAGAGCTGAGGGGATGTCCTGCCATTGCCGTTAAATTTTAATGCGTCCATATATCGATATATATGCGTGCATGGCCTGCCTGCGTCTTCGGAATCTATAAAAGCCAAGAGCCCGTCACTTGCTCCTTGCTCCTTGGCTGCGCAGTCGTGATAAGGACCAAAAGGAACTGAAGGCTAGTGGCCACGCCCCCGCCTTTATCTCCACCGATTCCGCCTATGAATATCGCATAAGGACACGCTCGCACTTTGCATAAATTCGCAATGTCGCGACTTCTAATCAATACTTACCGCGGAGCCCGGCCCAGAGCTCAGGTGCTCCTGCAGATGAAGACCAGATGAGGCAGTTATTAGCGGATAGCTAGCAAAATGAGTAGCTTAAGTTAAGTTAAAAAAAAACAAACCTTTGCCTTAAAACCAAAAAAGAATGTACGAAAATGAAATGTATATTTATTGAACTAATAAAATACATACACAAGTTTAAATAAATATATGGGGGCAGAAGGATGATTATGAGAAGGCAGGAACTCTGGAGTCCAAGGTCTAGAAGGTTCCGGTAAGTGCAGCTGCAACAGGACTTCATCCTGAAACTGAAAAATAAACCTGAAACGGAAACAAAGTGTTAGAAAATTTAAGTTAATTTGGCCACAATGAGGCAACTCTCGGAATAAAATCCCAAACTACTTAGAGAAGAAATTGATGACTGAAAAAAAGACAGCCACAATGACATTTGACACGCAACTGTACCCTTCATCTACATCAATCCGAGTTCACTCACCGTAGCGTCAATATCTTTTTTCAATTTTTATTATTACAGATAGAGAAGTTTACAAAACTAGAATAACTTAGTTGGTAGAGCGCTGGCAACAAGGCCTTTGGCTTTTTAAGTTGATGTATCTATTAAACATCTTATTTATTTTTTTCTTTTTATTTTATTTACTTTTTATTTCGAAATATTTCTTTACCCCTATTTTTGTCCCTGCACATTTGTCGAATTTAAAGATTGCTTGCACTGGCCGTAACTTGCGTAACTTTACTCAAAAGTTAAAAATTTACTGTGATTACGACTTTAAATCGATGTTTCTTCTTTTTTAGGATATCGGAACTAAATAAATCATAACTCAGCCAAAAATGCACTAATTTCAATTCGGAGAGCTTTTCTATGCTAGTTTTTGTTAGGTTAACAAATCTGCATTCCTAATTAAAAATATTTAAAATTAAAATTTTTTGTAATTTTTTGAAAAATTGGACGATGTAACCCCTTATCAAATTTCGAAAAAATCGATCAAATTTTTGTTTCGTCCAAACATGGCTAGATCGACGCGGCTTTAAGTGCTGATCACGAATATATAAGGTTTATAGGGTCGGAAATGACTCCTTCACTGCATTTCGACGTTCTAGCCAAAATTTTAGCCAGCAAGACCTTATTTTTCGCTCATTATTTTTACTCATCGCAGAGATCAGCGCATTTGCTTTTGCTCCTTGTTCGCCAGTTGTGCCACATGAGATAAAATAATGCAGAAGTTATGCAATTTTGTTCCAATATTGCAGTTTAGCTAGATGAGCATCTCTAATGCAAGTGAGATATCTTTTTGTCCCAATAGTGTAATATAGCCAGATGAGCATCTCTGACAAGTGAGATTCGATTTTCTCCCAATATGTAATATTATACAGCCAGGTGAGCATCACTGATAAGTAAGATTCGATTTTCTCCCAACTTTGCAATATAATATAGCCAGATGAGCATCTCTGATAAATCCTCAATGTCTTTTTAAATTTGAATTCAAATTGGCAATTAAGATACCACGTTAGCATAACCGCCAAATTAAATACATAATTGATAATAAATTAAATAAACCGCCAAATTTGAATTCGAATTTAAAAAGACGTTAAACTGACAAGTGAGATTCGATTTTTTCCCTACTTTGCAATATAATATAGCCAGATGAGCATCTCTGATAAGTAAGATTCGATTTTGTCCCAACTTTGCAATATAATATAGCCAGATGAGCATCACTGACAAGTGAGATGCAATTTTGTCCCAACTTTGCAATATTTATAGCCAGATGAGCATCACTGACAAGTGAGGTTCGATTTTTTCCCAACTTTGCAATATAATATGGCCAGATGAGCATCTCCGATAAGTACGTAACGTTTTTATTAATTTAAATTCGAATTTGGCAGTTAAGATCACAGATAAATGTAACCGCCACATTTAAATACATAACTGATGATTAATTAACTTAACTTCCAAATTTGAATTTAACTGAAATGAGCCTACTCCAGACCACGATCTTAGGCAGGTTCGAAACTCCGATAGATTGAACGTGGCCAACATTTTTATAACAGTTTATAACAGATTTCCGTCGCTGCCTGCTGCTTTCTGTTCGCCTGTTACCCAAAATCGGGAAACGGTCAATTTCGTTGCAGGTTAGATAAGAGATGCTCATCTGGCTATATTATATTGCAAAGTTGGGAAAAATCGAATCTCACTAGTCAGTGATGCTCATCTGGCTATATTATATTGCAAAGTTGGGACAAAAGTGCATCTCACTTGTCAGAGATGCTCATCTAGCTATATTATATTGCAAAGTTGGGAAAAATCGAATCTCACTTGTCAGTGATGCTTATCTGGCTATATTATATTGCTCAGTTGGGAGTGAAATTTCATCTCACTTGTCAGAGATGCTCATATAGCTATATTATATTGCAAAGTTGGGAAAAATCGAATCTCACTTGTCAGTGATGCTCATCTGGCTATATTATATTGCAAAGTTGGGACAAAAGTGCATCTCACTTGTCAGAGATGCTCATCTAGCTATATTATATTGCAAAGTTGGGAAAAATCGAATCTCACTTGTCAGTGATGCTCATCTGGCTATATTATATTGCAAAGTTGGGACAAAAGTGCATCTCACTTGTCAGAGATGCTCATCTAGCTATATTATATTGCAAAGTTGGGAAAAATCGAATCTCACTTGTCAGTGATGCTCATCTGGCTATATTATATTGCAAAGTTGGGACAAAAGTGCATCTCACTTGTCAGAGATGCTCATCTAGCTATATTATATTGCAAAGTTGGGAAAAATCGAATCTCACTTGTCAGTGATGCTCATCTGGCTATATTATATTGCAAAGTTGGGACAAAAGTGCATCTCACTTGTCAGAGATGCTCATCTAGCTATATTATATTGCAAAGTTGGGAAAAATCGAATCTCACTTGTCAGTGATGCTCATCTGGCTATATTATATTGCAAAGTTGGGACAAAAGTGCATCTCACTTGTCAGAGATGCTCATCTAGCTATATTATATTGCAAAGTTGGGAAAAATCGAATCTCACTTGTCAGTGATGCTCATCTGGCTATATTATATTGCAAAGTTGGGACAAAAGTGCATCTCACTTGTCAGAGATGCTCATCTAGCTATATTATATTGCAAAGTTGGGAAAAATCGAATCTCACTTGTCAGTGATGCTCATCTGGCTATATTATATTGCAAAGTTGGGACAAAAGTGCATCTCACTTGTCAGAGATGCTCATCTAGCTATATTATATTGCAAAGTTGGGAAAAATCGAATCTCACTTGTCAGT